>BMAO01024549.1:0-27294 GCA_019973975.1 Trichonephila clavata
GATGTGAGTGATTTCTTTAACTATGTCATAAAAACTCCCTTTTTCGAAATTTGTTCTTGCGTTGGTGTGATGTGGTAATTCTAAAAGATGGGTTAATGCTCAGGTATCGTCCTCGTCACTTCAGCATGGTTGAAAATTTCGAGGTCCGTCACCAAAAACCCTTGAATAGGCAAACAGTTCGAATTTAAAAATCACCCACTCACTTTCCAATTCTTTCCTTTTCCTGAGTGAATAATTCATCCCCATGGAAATTTCGTGTTTCCTTCAGGCCGATAGCACTTGTGTGTGTGTGTGTATGCGCGCGATGTGAGTGATTTCTTTAACTATGTCATAAAAACTCCCTTTTTCGAAATTTGTTCTTGCGTTGGTGTGATGTGGTAATTCTAAAAGATGGGTTAATGCTCAGGTATCGTCCTCGTCACTTCAGCATGGTTGAAAATTTCGAGGTCCGTCACCAAAAACCCTTGAATAGGCAAACAGTTCGAATTTAAAAATCACCCACTCACTTTCCAATTCTTTCCTTTTCCTGAGTGAATAATTTCATCCCCATGGAAATTTCGTGTTTCCTTCAGGCCGATAGCACTTGTGTGTGTGTGTGTATGCGCGCGATGTGAGTGATTTCTCTAACTATGTCATAAAAAATCCCTTTTTCGAAATTTGTTCTTGCGTTGGTGTGGTGTGGTAATTATTAAAGATGGGTGAAAGCTCAGGTGTCGTTCTCGTCACTTGAGAATGGTTTAAAATTTCGAGGTCCGTCACCAAAAATTTTCGAATAGGCAAACAGGGTGAATTTTAAAATCACCCACTCACTTTCCAATTCTTTCGTTGCAATTTTTTATTTCCCGGAAACGAAAATGTAGTCTTTTTAAAAATAGTTGTATGCTGAAAAAAAGACAGAAAGTATAAATTTTTAAAATTACAAAACTTCACTACTATTTTAATTCTTGGAGTAGAATTGTGAGGATTTTTTTGAAATATTCGACTAGGGGGAAAAAAGTTTCATGCAATTACCTTTATAAAAGAAGAAATTATTAAATGATTGATTTAAGTATTTTGAGTGTTTTATTAAAATTTGTTCAAAAAAGTTTTTGGCTTTTTTTTAAAATCCCTGATTTTAAAAGTTTTAAATTGAAAATTTCGAAGTCCGTCGCCAAAAAACTCTGGAGTAGGTGAACAGTGCGACTTTTTAAAAATCCCTCACTCACATTTCAATAATGGAAAAAATATTGCAACAGCAAGTTTGACCTTGGCCGCTGAGCGTTAAACAGAGGGGGGGGGGGAATAATAATGATTCTCGCGCATGCGCAAAGCCTTTAGAATGTCTTTAAAGTTTTCATTATTTTTGAGGGCTCAATTTTTTAATTGAAAATTCCAAGTTTTCACATATTGATTGGAAACAACAATAATTTTTAAAGAAAAAAGGTTACAAAAATAATGCTTGTATGATTTCTCGCAAAAACTTTATTTTATGAAAATCACAAAAGGAAATCTTTAAAATCCGTAATTTTTAAGCGAAATCGACACACGGGAAGAGAAAAAATCATAAAATATGCAAAACAGCATTGTTTTGTAAAAAAAAAAAAAAAAAAAAAAAAAGTTTTTTTTCTATAAAATTCTTTAAAGAAAAATAGTTTTTTCCCGGAAACGAAACTGTAGCCTTTTTAAAAATAGTTGTGTGCTGAAAAAAAGACAGGAAGTATAAATTTTTCAAATTAAAAATTTCACTACTATTTTAATTCTTGAAGTAAAATTGTGAGAATTTTTTGAAATATTCGACAAGGGGAAAAAGTTTCATGCAATTACGCATTATTTTAAAGTAAACTATAAGTTTTATGAAAGAGAACAAAAATTTCGATACTGATAAATATTTTAAATGAATCTCAGAAATGCATTGAATGCATTTTAATTTTAAAAAAATATATTAGTTTAAATCCATTATCATTAAATACTAATAAAAAAAATTCTACAGATAGCTCTTGAAACGTTTGGATGTTTGATTAAACATATATAAGTGTTAAAAATCCACTTTTGGGGGAAAACCTAGTTATATGCTAACATTCACTGAAAAAAACATTAAAAAAAAAAAGAATACTATTTGATAAAAACATTTAATTTTTTTAATTTTAATTTTATAGTTTTTCATTCCACTCTGTGTTAAAATTATTTAAACACGTATCTGCGAAAAAAAGTATATTATAAAAAACTAACTTATTAATTATTTTCAAGTATGAAAAAAGGCGACCGGCGGGTTTCTGCGAGGCGGACATCATCCTTCGCATTGACCGCGCACGGCAGTGCTGCAGTTATAGTCTTGAGTGTAGCGGAGCTCTCAGCACTCCGCCACCAGACAGTTAACCAATGTTTGGCTAAATGTAAAATAGCGTATTTTAAATTATTTTAAAAAATCATTACCTTTATTTTAAGGGCGTAATTTTTACGTTAATGCTCTCAAACATCACCAACTATTTGCAAAAATAACGTACTTTGAAATAAAAAATGTACAGAGTACTACTTTTTAATTTATTTCTCAGAAAAACATAAGTTTACGAAAATCACAATTTTTTTTTTTAATCCGTAATTTTTAAGCAATTTTTTCAATCTTCGTATATGTTACGGATAATATTACTGTACACACGGAAAAAAGGTTTTGTGAGATTATCTTCATAAATGACGAAGTTATTCAATGTGAAGTAAAAATTAAGACTACTTTTTAAAAATTCTATAAAAAAAAAGTTTTGGGAATTTTATTTTTTAAATGAATGGATCTAAAAGAGAAAGGCTTGAAGTTAATTAGTGTAGAATATCGATTTAATAACACGAAAAGTAATTCATACCCAACGATTTAGAAATAATTTTCATAAAAACGCATCAGTTTTAACACTATTTTAAAAAATTCGAAAAAAATAGAAAATATCGTTATTTTACAAAAAAAATTACACCGTGTTGTGGCGAAATAAATGATCTTTCCGATTCTGTAATTATTTTTTGTCTAATTTCGACACCGAAAATCAGATGACAATTTTAATATGGTGGAAAACGTAAGATTACCGCTCGGCCGAAACGGAAGGGAAGTTCGGCCAAGTAAGCAACCGGCAGGAGTAAAACAATTCGGCGTTTTAAGGTTTTTAATTAATATCTTTTTAACTAATTACAATATCGGAATATATAAATAGGCAATACGGCTTCCCCGGAAAATTCCCGATCTTTTGGTACCTTCCGCGACTTTCTGCGTGGTGCTGTTCGTGAGAAGATAGACGCACATAGATAGATAGATAGATAGATAGATAGATAGATACATACATACATACGTTTGTTTACCTTCGAATTTTAATAGTGTAGATAATTTCGACACCGAAAATCAGATGACAATTTTAATATGGTGGAAAACGTAAGATTACCGCTCGGCCGAAACGGAAGGGAAGTTCGGCCAAGTAAGCAACCGGCAGGAGTAAAACAATTCGGCGTTTTAAGGTTTTTAATTAATATCTTTTTAACTAATTACAATATCGGAATATAAATAGGCAATACGGCTTCCCCGGAAAATACCCGATCTTTTGGTACCTTCCGCGACTTTCTGCGTGGTGCTGTTCGTGAGAAGATAGACGCACATAGATAGATAGATAGATAGATAGATAGATACATACATACATACATACGTTTGTTTACCTTCGAATTTTAATAGTGTAGATAATTCTCACATATAAAGGCAAGTCTTAATGTGCAGGAAAAAAATGCAAACAAACAAATGTTTTCCACAATTTGGAAAAAATTTACATACAAAAGTTCATTTTTCCAACAATAAGAAAAATGCACTCAACGCGGTGTCAACTTTTGCACACTTTATATTTTACGAAAAAACTGAGACTAGCCCACATGGGAAATACTCTTGACTGTCTGTCAGAGAGAAAAAAATAACATAAAATTATACAACCTGGCAATTCTTATATCCCTTCTGCATAGCCTCCGTCACCTGCTGCCGCTTCCGTATTGGCAGACCTTGTCCTAAGGCGGTTCTCCATCTGCTCCGACCTCCTGGGTCTTTGCTCCGTGTGGGCTTCATGCAGTTGAAAGTTTCCTTCAGGGAAGATATGTTCTGCTGGGGGATTCTGCTCCTTGCGACTGTCTACTCGACGTCGACTCCGTAGATCATACGGACAATGTCTTTCCTGCTGGACTGGACGAGAATGGTTGAACCTTGAATATCAAGCCTCCTCTCGACGTGATGGGCCTAGAATTGCTCTGATGGCATCAGGTTGTCTCTCACTGGCTTCCTTCCTCAATATCTTTGTCGACACACGGGATGGCATGGACAAGGTCACTTTCCTCTTGATCCTAGATCTTGGTGCCTGTAGTCTTCTTTTATTCTGCTGTTGCTGTAACCAAGATGCTGGCCTCTGTCTTTTCTCTCGCTTCACTACTACTTGTCTTCTCCTCCTAAAATGAGCTGTATTAGTTCTTGAAGAAACAGTCTATTCTGTCCGCACACGCTTCCCCCGTCTCACTTCCCCTCTATTGCGCCTATCCATGGTCACATCTATACTAACTTCCAAATATGCTGATACTGATCCTCTTCGACTATTCTCAGCCCATTCCGGCAGTACTACCCTCGGCTGACTAACTTCCAACCCTTCTGATTGTGCTGCCCTTAGCCGACTAATTTCCGAACTTTCTGATTCACCAACACTGTCCTCATTTTCCCTTTGATCGTAAATCTGTACCTGGTCTACATTTACCGTTATTTGTTTACCAAATTTCAAAATACCCAAATTAATTTTATTTACCCTTAAAACTTTATAGGGGCCCTCAAACTTAGGCATAAATTTACACATAATTTTCTTACTAGCTGAGCTCAATGAACCAATACAAGATCGTCCACTTTTACATCAACCTCACGTCTCCTCAGTTGTAATATTCCGCACATTTTTCCTGCTGTTTCCTAGTATTTTTCCAAGCCACTTCAAATAATTGTTCTATGTTACCACACACGAAGTCTGATCAGTCAGTTACCATCACTAATTTCTGAAATAGGGTAATTAATTTCCGAGCTAAGAATAACTCTGCAGGTGTTTTACCCGTTGTTTCATGAACCGCCGTTCGTAAGGCATAACCGAATTCCTTAAGAAATTGGTCCCAGTTAGAATGAGTGTCTTCTACAAAACTAGAAATCATTTGTAGAAGAGTACGGTTAACTCTCTCCGTCTGATTAGATTGAGGTCAATATAGCACCGTTTTAACATGTTTTATGTTCAGCCTGTGACACACATGCTCAAAACTTCGGATATCATTTGGGAACCGTTATCACTAATTAACTTTATAGGAGCTCCATAAAGCGAGATATAATTTTCAAAAAAAAATGCATTTGCAATTGCCTTAGACGAGGCCTTTTCTTAAAGGTATAATTTTGACCCATTTAGAAAAATTATCCGTTATCACTAAAATAAACTTATAACGTTCCGGACTAGTGGCTGGGTATGGGCTTAATAAATCTAAAGATACAATTTCATTTGGAAAATTTGTTACTATCGGAATAAAGTGACCAGCTGGTAGCGCGTTCTTATAATTAATTCTCTGGCAGCGGTCACAGTGGATACATATTTAAATATAAACATAAAGGGGAAATAACACGCTTGCAAGATATGAAAGATAGTTAAAAATTAGTTCCACTCATAAAATGGTAGCTATTCCACTGTTGTCTATTATCACTAATCAGAAAAAAATATATATCTATTCGAACCCATACGACATCGGCAGAAAAATTGATATATTTCATTTTTAAACAAATAATTTCCACCAAATTTTCATAAATAAATAAATTTTTCAGAGCAATTGGCCATGCCTGGGCCACTTAAAAAGGCCTGGTGGGCCCCAGGTTGAGTATCGCTGGTATACAGGCATACTGAGTACAAATGTAAACAAATATGACTACTAGCGCCCTCTGCACATGCGGGTCGTTTCAGCTATCATTAGTAGACGTGTCAGATATGCCTAGCACAACTGTCAATTTGGATTCAAATGAAAAATTCGTTCGTTATTAAAGTCCTCAGTTTTGTTGTTGTTGATACAAAATCTGTGTTATTAGAGGCTGTTTTTTTTTACTTTTGGGGGGGGAGGCTTACGTCTTTGGAATAATTCTTAATATCCTGCTACACAAAACTTAAGATTTAATTGAAATTTTAAGGGGAGCTCTATGTCAGGATCATGAGTAAAGAAAATGTTCCATACTTGTCGCAAATTTCAAGCCTTAATAGCTGAAATAGCTGAAATTTGAGCTATTAATAGCTTACCATCGTCTTAATCATTATAGACTATTGTTATAAATTCGATCAAATAGTCCTCATACAGAGGGCATGAAACCCACAATTACTTTGAAATTCGTGAGAGAACAAAAAATTCATGTAAAAAATTGTTAAATTCGTTTAAAGTGTTATTTCAAAAGCGTGTAAAAAGAGTTGGGTGTAGATACAAAACAAAGTTCTTATTTGTTGAAAAATCGTTGAGGTGAAATAAAAATTGGTAGTGACACAACAAAATCTTTATATTACAAAATTAGCATAAGTATTAAAAGAAAACTCATAGTTTATAAGAGAAAACATTAGGATATTAAAAAAAGATGATACATTGTTCCATATCTCGATTACTTATCTGCTATATTGTTAGCAATACTAAAATATAACTCATTTTTTCAACAAAATTCATTAAATAATTTTGTCACTTATCTTTAAAACACATTTGATTTCATTTCTAAGAATGAATAAGTAGCGAAAAATGTGAGCAGAAGACCATTATAAATTCACGAAACATGTTTGCATCAAAATGTGTCTTTAAAGCCTTTTCTGGAGCCCGGATTATTTCCTATTAACATAATGAATGAATACTATTGTTCTGAATTTTAAATTTTTCTCTTTCGTAATCTCATTTTGTTGCATAAGAACGTATCTTTTGATTCATTAAGGGTAACTTCTAAGCTAGAGAATTTTATATTCATACTTACACCATGAAGCTCAAACATAAGTTGCCTTACCTTACCGTTTACAGCTATGAAACTATTGAATACAGTGTAATTAATGCATGATGTATATATCTCGTGTATTTAATCATTCGACCCGATTCTGTTAATTTTTTAATTCATTACATTGCAGCTGTTACAAAATTCTTCAAAAATTTCGTAACAATATAGAAATATAAATTGACTGGATTTCTAAGCTCTATCTATTTCCTCCAAATCAGAAATAGATTAACTAAATACAGATTTAATTGATATCAAAAATGTTCAATTCTTAATGCTCATTATGAACACAACTTCTACGGTTGTATTAATCTCCATTTATGTGTTCATGTGAAATTTGCATTAACCATGGTATTTGCTTTATTTCACAAATTACAAAACAGTGACTATTTCATAACAATAAACGAATTATACGTTGTTTCATCATCTTTCCTTTAAGAATATTTTTTTTTAGAGAAATTTATTGAAATGTAAAATATTTCATGATGTTACACGAATTAACTCTTGAAAACATATCATTTAGGTAACTAATTCTCATCGTGACTAAAATAAAGCTAATCATTGATTTATTATGAAATTTAGTAACAAAACCACGGATGATTTCCCTGTTATATACTATACTGATGATATAAAAACTAATGACAGAGTTAGTTTTGCATTTGCTGTCTTCTGGAGTGGTACTAAATTCGAGCATTTTCGATTTAGAATTCGTGATAAATGCACAGTTTTTGTAGCTTAATATGTATGTTTAAACTTCATCTCATTAAATGAATCACTGAAAAAAACAGTGTTATCTCAGACTATCCCATTTATACCGATTTTCATTCATCTTTTGATTCTCTGAAGTGAATTACTTCGTCTAACAACATAATCGTCGAGATACAAAAGCCACAGAAGTCTGTAAAATAAAAACATCTCAATAGTTTTTGAATTTGTTCTCGGGCACACAGATGTTTTTGGAAATGAGCTGGCCGATTGGCTTGCAAAGGTTGCCACCAAACACCAAATTGACATTTCCGTTAATATTCCTAAATTCTTTTACAAGAAGATTACGAGAAAAAGAATACTGAAGTGTTGGAATCAAGAATATAATCTTTTTCAAATATTAGGATCTCAACAAGGAAATTTTTTACCAACTATTAATAAGAGACTTTTATGCGATCATTATTATACTAATTACGAATTTCTCACAGGTCGTGGTAGCCTTAAAAGTTATTTGAACAAATTAAATTTGGTTGCGTCATCTTCCTGCGATTGTTTAAATTGGCGGCGAGTTAAATGTAGAACATGTACTTCTTCCGTGTTCCAAATTTTTCGTAATTAAAGATTACGAAAAATTAAGATCAAAACTTGAACTATGATTTCATAATTTTCATACTGTTTATATAGTAATTGGGAGAACATAAACAAGCATTCATGCCTGGAACCCAGTCCTTTTGGCAGGACAATTACTATTACCTCCATTTGATGTGTACACAACTTTTCTCAGTTCAAAACGCCACACATTTTCGACTCGATGCATGTTTTTATATTTCTTGCACATACATTGTGAGTTTTATAAACTTGTGGATACTTTGTAGAGTTACTTTGATTAAAATATTTAAGTTTCCAATTTGGAACACGATCCCAACAAAATTCAAATTAATATCTTTATCAAAGTTTTATTTGCCTAGTTTTTGCGACTGTAAGCTTGAAAAGAGTGTCAAAAGTAGGCACTACTTCAGAAAGAAAATATATTAATTTTAACTGAAAAAGATAATTTAAATACAAATTATACAATTGCAACTAATTATTAGCTCTTCTTATAATTGTTTTGTGAGTAAACGTATAAAAAAACCCAGGAAATCGCAGCCCTTTTCAACTCTTCTTATTTATATGAATTTCAGAAAATAAAAATAAGTTGTATGGGAAAAAATTCAATCGAAAAAGGAGAAGAAAATTATGATTAATGGCTCTAATTAAAACCAAATCAAGTCTCTCACATAAAATTCCTATATAAGGTCTTGCCCATGATGAAGTTGTTGCTAAATACTTTCATCAGTAAACATATTTTAAATACTTAATTTTCTGTATTTTTGTGCAATACGAGAAAAGAAGATCTTAAGGTTAGCTAAACGCTAATTTAATAATTTAGTGTATAACGTAAAAAGAAACCTTCTCGTATTTTGTTTATAATAATGTACATTTACTATCAGCATCCGCATTCAGATACAAATATTTCATGAACCCAGATTAAATGTTATTCTAATTCAAAATCTATGGCCACCGTTAAGAAATTTTTACTTTAATATATCTTAATATATCTCGTAGTCGTAAGCCAATAATAATATTCCCTAGGGCACATAAATGTTTCAACTCCCCGTTTATTTTATAGAGAGTGATTTCAAATAAATCTACAAATAACATAGATCAAAGCGGCAGATTTTACCAAGGAAAACTTATTTCTCAAAAGTTTTCTAAAATGCTTCAATGGAATTAATTCCCAAACATAAAATACTGGTAATGGATTGAAAATTTATGAAATAAACAGAAAGGAGTCTTTGAGATTATCTTATTTGGCTATTAAATATATTTATTCGATTATTTCAGAAAATGAATAAACATTTATCTGTTTCAAGGATTCATGTAAAGTAATTGTTTTTAATTTTACATTAAGAGTAAGAACTATCAGAGTTTTTACAAAATGAAAATTATGTAACAAAAGTTAAACACATAATTTTTGAAGAGATAGGTAAAAGGCACAATTTTTGATATTTGATCCGCAAGTTTAGAATTTTAACTTATATTCGCATATTATAAAATATACACAGAGGTGGCCAAAATTGAGGAAATTTTTAAAATTTGTTATGTTTTTTTTTAAAGTTTGTATGCTTATAGAAAATGTTACGTTGCACAACATATAAAGTCTTGAATATCATTTTAAAGAAAATGTAATACTGAATTCAATACAAAAAAACAAAAGTTCGAATATTTGCAATGCAAAAAAGGTTATGCTGCAATAATTATCGGTATACATTACATACTGATGATAGCAGTGAGTTAGTTATCAGTACTTAGTGAGGTGCCCTTTATTTTTTCAGACAGTTTCACATCAATGATTCATTGAGCGAAAAAAAGTTTTAGGCTCTTACGACGTTATTACATGATGCCAGGAAGTAAATATAGCCTGAATTAGTTTCTTTTTATTTCATGGGCATCTCATTCGGACTAGAGGCCAGGACAACATTTCAATGATCTTAGAACGATACCAGCCTTTTGATTACTTTAATGTGTGGCAAGGAGCAGAATCTTGCTGAAAAATAAATGAAGCATTGTTGGAAAATAGATCCGTGCTGTAAGGTAGAAGTTCGGGTTTTAGAATGATGTCAATGTATTTTCTCGCATTCAGTGTCACAACGATGATATGAAGGTGACCGATACCATCTGCCGATATGCAAGACCAAATCATAAAACTATGTGGGTATTTCACAGTCAGTATGTAGCATTTCTCGTATTCTACGTCTTGCATATTTTTGGCCACCACAAGCGAATAACGATATCTTAGTTTCTTCACTCCGTCTAACCTGTGCCCACTAATCATTTGTCCAATTAATGTGTTCCTTTATTCACTGTTGTCTTTTTTAGAGCTGCTGTAACTTGAGGTAAGACTTTTTTCGTGAAATTCTACCTCTTAGTCTAACATCTGCTTATCTTCCCTTGATAGCTTTTTTTTAATTTGCAGAGACACCAGCATCATTCAGATAGTTTCTGATGACCGTTGATGACATTACTTTATCTTGGAGTCTGTAATTTTGTTCCTCTGTCAAAAGATGTGGTGTACCTTTTTCGTCTTTTTCCTGCTTTGCTTCTTATTCAATTTGTCTCCTGACATCTTAAACAAAACTTAACGAAACATCGATGTTTGTTGCCTGGAATTGCTTTAGCTTTGTAAGATTTCCCCTGACAGTCTTGCAATTGATGACGCAGAATGGAAGGTTTCGTGAACACCGATCTAGCTGGAAGTCGTCATTTTCAATCCGTTACCCGAGGTAGCAGGATGAATTCGTATTCCAACGAGGAACTGATTGAAATGCTGATCGTGTACAGATTTGCGAATTGTAACGGTACTTGTATCAAGAAAGTTACTCAAACAGCGTGTTCCACATCACACGACCTTCACAAATGTGAACATAATGTTAGGTGAGCCTGGTTCGTTAAAGAGAGCTACTATGAATTAACAGCAATGATGGGTATACTTCGAACTATGGAATTCCCGTTCACCGACACCTCAACGTTGCATTTGGACAGCGGTTAATAGGTCGTTGTGACCCGGTTCATTGGCCTTCCTGATTACAGGACCTATCATGTAGGGACTTCTTCTTCTGAGGTCACATGAAAAGTTTGGTGTTCGGAACCCCCGTTCCTTCAGTTGAATACCTCATCACTCGAATATCTGTATCTGCCGGGAAAATGCATGATATATATTAAGAATCTTCCAAAAGGTAATTAATTCCATGCAGCATTGCTGTCAGGCCTGCCAGACGACTTCTGGTGGTAATTTCAAACACCTGTTGTAGCATTACCTTTCAATAAAATGTTTTTTGTCCCAATAATGGTTGACGTTTCTGTTCTTTTTCTCTGCGTTTTTGCTCCACTACGGCATTTACGTCCCTGCATTCCTATGTAATTTTGAGTCGTCTCTGTACCCCACTACACGCTGTGAAAGTTTGTCGGTCTCGTAGCGAATCATCCTGTATGTGAAAGAGAGCCTTAGAGTAGAATTCGTGAGGTTGTATGCAGAGTGAATTAATTTAATTTAAGTAATATTAAATTAAAGTTGTTATTCGTTGATGAATCGTTGAAATACATTTAGGACAGGTAGTGACATCAACAAAGCCTTTATATAACAAAAAATTAGCGTAAATATTGAAAGAAATACCATAACTTATATGAGAAGATATTAGAAGAGTAAAAAAGAGGAGGCATTGTTCCATATCTCAAATTGATGATCTGCTATATTGTTCCCACTACTAAGTATAACTCATCAAAAGTTCTGTTACATATCTTTAAAACACATTTCGCTACTTATTCATGTTGAAGAATGAATAAGTAGCGAAAAATGTGAGCAGAAGACCATTATAAATTCAAGAAACATGTTTGCATCAAAATGTGTCTTTGAAGTCTTTTTCTGGAGTCCGGATTATTTCCTACTAACATAATGAATGGATACTATTGTGTCGTGAATTTTAAATTTCTCTCATTCATAATCTCATTTTGTGGCATAAGAACGTATTTTTTGATTCATTAAGGGTAACTTCTAAGCTAGAGAATTTTATATTCATACTTAAACCATGAAGCTCCCACATAAGTTGCCTCTCTTTACCGTTTACAGCTATGAAACTATTGAATACAGTGTAATTAATGCATGATGTATATATCTCGTGTATTTAATCATTCGACCCGATTCTGTTAATTTTTTAATTCATTACATTGCAGCTGTTACAAAATTCTTCAAAAATTTCGTAACAATATAGAAATAGAAATTGACTGGATTTCTAAGTTCTATCTATTTCCTTCAAATCATACTTAGATTGACTAAATACAGATTTAATTGATATCAAAAATGTTCAATTCTTAATGCTCATTATGAAAACAACTTCTACGGTTGTATTAACCTCCATTTATGTGTTCATGTGAAATTTGCATAAACCATGGTATTTGATTTATTTCACAAATTACAAAACAGTGACTATTTCTTAACAATAAACGAATTATACGTTTTTCATCATCTTTCCTTGAAGAATATTTTTTAGAGAAAATTATTGAAATTTTAAATATTTCGTGATGTTACACGAATTAACTCTTAAAAACATATCATTTAGGTAACTAATTCTCATCGTGACTAAAATAATGCTAATCATTGATTTATTATGAAATTTAGTAACAAAACCATGGATGATTTCCCTGTTATATACTATACTGATGATATAAAAACTAATGACAGAGTTAGTTTTGCATTTGCTGTCTTCTGGAGTGGTACTAAATTCGAGCCTTTTCGATTTAGAATTCGTGATAAATGCACAGTTTTTGTAGCTTAATATGTATGTTTAAACTTCATCTCATTAAATGAATCACTGAAAAAACAGTGTTATCTCAGACTATCCCATTTATACGATTTTCATTCATCTTTTGATTCTCTGAAGTGAATTACTTCGTCTAACAACATAATCGTCGAGATACAAAAGCCGCAGAAGTCCGTAAAATAAAAACATCTCAATAGTTTTTGAATATGTTCTCGGGCACACAGATGTTTTTGTAAATGAGCTGGCCGATTGGCCTGCAAAGGTTGCCACCAAACACCAAATTGTCATTTCCGTTTATATTCCTAAATTCTTTTACAAGAAGATTACGAAAAAAAGAATAGTAAAGTGTTGAAATCAAGAATATATCTCATTTCAAATATTAGGATCTCAACAAGGAAATTTTTTACCAACCATTAATTAGAGACTTTCATGCCATCATTATTATACTAATTACGAATTTCTCACAGGTCGTGGTAGCCTTAAAAGCTATTTGAACAAATTAAATTTGCTTCCGTCATCTTCCTGCGATTGTTAAATTGGTGGCGAGTTAAATGTAGAAAATGTACTTCTTCCATGTTCCAAATTTTTCATAATTAAAGATTACGAAAAATTAAGATCAAAACTTGAACTATGATTTCATAATTTTCATACTGTTTATATAGTAATTGGGAAAACATAAACAAGCATTCATGCCTTCTTCCGGACTGGAACCCAATCCTTTCGGCATGACAATTACTATTATCTCCATTTGATGTACATAACTTTTTCTTCGTTCAAAACGCCACACATTTTCGACTCGATGCATATTTTTTTATTTCTTGCACATACATTGTGAGTTTTATAAACTTGTGGATACTTTGTAGAGTTACCTTGATTATAAAATATTTAAGTTTCCAATTTGGAACACGATCCCAACAAAATTCAAATTAATATCTTTATCAAAGTTTTATTTGCCTAGTTTTTGCGACTGTAAGCTTGAAAATAGTGTCAAAAGTAGGCACTACTTCAGAAAGAAAATATATTAATTTTAACTGAAAAAGATAATTTAAATACAAATTATACAATTGCAACTAATTATTAGCTCTTCTTATAATTGTTTTGCGAGTAAACGTATAAAAAAACCCAGGAAATCGCAGCCCTTTTCAACTCTTCTTATTTATATGAATTTCAGAAAATAAAAATAAGCTGTATGGGAAAAAATTCAATCGAAAAACGAGAAGAAAATTATGCATAATGCTCTAATTAAAACCAAATCAAGCCTCTCACATAAAATTCCTATATAAGGTCTTGCCCATGATGAAGTTGTTGCTAAATACTTTCATTAGTAAACATATTTTAAGTACTTAATTTTCTGTATTTTTGTGCAATACGAGAAAAGAAGATCTTAAGGTAAGCTAAACGTTAATTTAATAATTTAGTGTATAACGTAAAAAGAAACCTTCTCGTATTTTGTTTATAATAATGTACATTTACTATCAGCATCCGCATTCAGATACAAATATTTCATGAACCCAGATTAAATGTTATTCTAATTCAAAATCTATGGCCACCGTTAAGAAATTTTTACTTTAATATATCTCAATATATTTCGTAGTCGTAAGCCAATAATAATATTTTTAAGGCACATAAATGTTTCAACTCCCCGTTTATTTTATAGAGAGTGATTTCAAATAAATCTACAAATAACATAGATCAAAGCGGCAGATTTTACCAAGGAAAACTTATTTCTCGAAAGTTTTCTAAAATGCTTCAATGGAATTAATTCCCAAACATAAAATACTGGTAATGGATTGAAAATTTATGAAATAAACAGAAAGGAGTCTTTGAGATTATCTTATTTGGCTATTAAATATATTTATTCGATTATTTCAGAAAATGAATAAACATTTATCTGTTTCAAGGAACCATGCAAAATAATTGTTTTTAATTTTTCATTAAGAGTAAAAACTATCAGAGTTTTTACAAAATGAAAATTATATATTAAAAGTTAAACACATAATTTTTGAAGAGATAGGTAAAAGGCACCATTTTTAATATTTGATCCACAAGTTTGGAATTTCAACTTATATTCACATCTCATAAAATATATACAGAGGTGGCCAAAATTGTGGACACTTTTAAAATTTGTTATTTTTTTTTAAGTTTGTATGCTTATAGAAAATGTTACGTTGCCCAGCATATAAAGTCTTGAATATCATTTTAAAGAAAATGTAATACTGAATTCAATACAAAAAACAAAAGTTCAAATATTTGCAATGCAAAAAAGGTTATGCTGCAATAACTATCGATATACATTACATATACTGATGATAGCAGTGAGTTAGTTATCAGTACTTAGTGAGGCAGCCTTTATTTTTTCAGACAGTTTCACATCAATGTTTCATTGAGCAGAAAAATGTTTTAGGCTCTTACGACGTTATTACATGATGCCAGGATGTAAATATAGCATCAATTAGTTTCTCTTTATTTTATGGGCATCTCATTCGGACTAGAGGCCAGGACAACATTTCAATGACCTTAGAATGATACCAGCCTTTTGATTACTTTAATGTGTGGCAGGGAGCAGAATCTTGCTGAAAAATAAACGAAGCATTGTTGGAAAATAGATCCGTGCTGTAAGGTAGAAGTTTGGGTTTTAGAATGATGTCAATGTATTTTCTCGCATTCAGTGTCACAACGATGATATGAAGGTCACCGATACCATCTGCCGAAATGCATGACCAAATCATAAAACAATGTGGATACTTCACAGTTACCTGAATGCAGTCAGGATGTAGCATTTCTCGTATTCTACGTCTTGCATATTTTTGGCCATCACAACCGAATAACGATATCTTAGTTTCTTCACTCCGTCTAACCTGTGCCACTAATCATTTGTCCAATTAATGTGTTCCTTTATTCACTGTTGTCTTTTTTAGAGCTGCTGTAACTTGAGGTAAGACTTTTTTCGTGAAATTCTACCTCTTAGTCTAAAATCTGCTTATCTTCCCTTGATTGTATCAAGAAAGTTACTCAAACAGTGTGTTCCAAATCACACGACCTTCACAAATGTGAACATAATGTTTGGTGAGCCTAGTTCGTTAACGAGAGCTACTATGAATTAACAGCAATGATGGGTATACTTCGAACTATGGAATTCCCGTTCACCGACACCTCAACGTTGCATTTGGACAGCGGTTAATAGGTCGTTGTGACCCGGTTTATTGGCCTTCCTGATTACAGGACCTATCATGTAGGGACTTCTTCTGAGGTCACATGAAAAGTTTGGTGTTCGTAACCCCCGTTCCTTCAGTTGAATACCTCATCACTCGAATATCTGTATCTGCCGAGAAAATGCATGATATATATTAAGAATCTTCCAAAAGGTAATTAATTCCATGCAGCATTGCTGTCAGGCCTACCAGACAACTTCTAATGCTAATTTCAAACACCTGTTGTAGCATTACCATTCAATAAAATGTTTTTGTCCGAATAATGGTTGACGTTCCTTTTCTTTTTCTCTGCATTTTTGCTCCACTATGGCATTTACGACCCTGCATTCCTATGTAATTTTGAGTCGTCTCTGTACCCCGCTACACGCTGTGAAATTTTGTCGGTCTCGAAGCGAATCATCCTGTACGTGAAAGAGAGCCTTAGAGTAGAATTCTTGAAGTTGCATGCAGAGTGAATTAATTTAATTTAAGTAATATTAAATTAAAGTTGTTATTCGTTGATGAATCGTTGAAATACATTTAGGACAGATAGTGACATCAACAAATCCTTTATATAACAAAAAATTAGCGTGAATATCGAAAGAAGTACCATAACCTATATGAAAAGATATTAGGAGAGTAAAAAAGAGGAGGCATTGGTTTCATATCTCAAATTGATGATCTGCTATAATGTTCCCACTACTAAGTAGAACTCATCAAAAGTTCTGTCACATATCTTTAAAACACATTTCGTTACTTATTCATTTCGAAGAATGAATAAGTAGCGAAAAATGTGAGCAGAAGACCATTATAAATTCAGGAAACAAGTTCATATCAAAATGTGTCTTTGAAGTCTTTTTTCTGGAGTCCGGATTATTTCCTATTAACAAAATGAATGAATAATATTGTTGTGAATTTTAAATTTCTCTCTTTCGTATTCTTATTATGTGGCTAAAGAACGCATCTTTTGATTCATTAAGGGTAACTTCTAAGCTAGAGAATTTTATATTCATCCTTTAGCCATGAAGCTCCCACATAAGTTGCCTCTCTTTACCGTTTACAGCTATGAAATTATTGAATACAGTTTAATTAATGCATGTTGTATATATCTCGTGTATTTAATCATTAGTCTTGATTCCGTTAATTTTTTAAATCATTGCATTACAGGTGTTAAAAAATTCTTCAAAAATTTCGTAACAGTATAGAAATATAAATTGACTGGATTTCTAAGCTCTATCTATTTCCTCCAAATCAGACTTAGATTGGCTAAATACAGATTTAATTCATATTAAAAATGTTCAATTCTTAATGCTCATTGTGAAAACAACTTCTACGGTTGTATTACTCTTCATTTATGTGTTCATGTGAAATTTGCATGAACCATGGGATTTGCTTTATTTCACAAATTACAAAACAGTGACTATTTCATAACAATAAACGAATTATATGTTGTTTTATCATCTTTCCTTTAAGAATATTTTTAGAGAAATTTATTGAAATGTAAAATATTTCGTGATGTTACACGAATTAACTCTTAAAAACATATCATTTAGGTAACTAATTCTCATCGTGACTAAAATAAATCTAATCATTGGTTTTTTATAAAATTTAGTAACAAAACCATGGATGATTTCCCTGTTATATGCTATACTGATGGTATAAAAATTAATGACAGAGTTAGTTCTGCATTTGCTGTCTTCTGGAGTGATACTAAATTCGAGCATTTTCGATTTAGAATTCGTGATAAATGCACAGTTTTTGTAGCTGAATATGTATGTTTAAACTTTATCTCATTAAATGAATCACTGAACAAAACAGTGTCATCTCAGACTATCCCATTTATACCGATTTTCATTCATCTTTCGATTCTCTGAAGTGAATTCCTTCGTCTAACAACATAATCGTCGAGATACAAAAGCCGCAGAAGTCTGAAAAATAGAAACATCTCAATAGTTTTTGAATATGTTCTCGGGCACACAGATGTTTTTGGAAATGAGCTGGCCAATTGGCTTGCAAAGGTTGCCACCAAAAACCAAATTGACATTTCCGTTAATATTCCTAAATTCTTTTACAAGAAGATTACGAAAATGAATAGTGAAGTTTTTGAATCGAGAATATCTCATTTCAAATCTAAGGAGCTCAACAAAGAAATTTTTTTTCGAACTATTAATAAGAGACTTTCATGCCATCATTATTATACTAATTACAAATTAACCTAATTTCTCACTGGTCATGGTAGCCTTAAAAGCTATTTGAACAAATTTAATTTGGTTCGGTCATCTTCCCGCGATTTTTATATCGGTGGAGAGTTAAATGTAGAACATGAACCTTTTCTGTGTTCCAACTTTGTCTGTGAAAGGAAGTTTCTAAGACTGCCTCTCAAGGGCATTAATATAAATTGGCCTCCAAATTTTCACCAACGTTTCTCCACCAAAAGTGCTTTTGAAAAGTTCTGTAATTTTTTTGGAAATATTTGTGCTGCACGAGATTTATAAATGTTTTCAATAAAAAAAAATTTGTTGCCTCAGATGAAATTAAACTCTTGATTTGACTTCCATTTCCGTATAACCACCTGACTTCCAGCTCAGGTGTCGTCCTCGTCACTTGACCGTGGTTCAAAATTACGAGGTCCGTCGCCAAAAGCCCTGAAGTAGCTGAATAGTGCGAAGTAAATATTCACTCACGCACTCATGCATGGTTTTGTGAAATAACTTTGTTCCCGTTAATGCAATGTTTAACTAAAATAATACTTCTCTAAGGGAAATACGCCTGTTTCGTGGGAAAAACTCCTATAAAGGAGGAGAGGGAACAACTTATTGATATAACAGATTCGGCGTTAAAATCTAAATTTTAGCAAGAACAGCTCTTAAATTATAGGTAGAAAACTCATGCAAAATACACAGGGCCGCAAAGGAACATTAAATTACCTTTATTTTATTTACTGTGGTGTTTCTCTCGGGTTTGTGGACTCTTGTGGGAATCACTTTACATCCCATGACAAATCAGTTTACATTTTTTTTCTTATAACTGTATTATATTATGTGAGCATATTTAAATAAAATTAAACTAAAACTATTGAATCAAAACAATCTAAAATAATATAAACAATCAACGTTCTTTCCCTTAGAAGGCCGGGGTAAAGTTATTTAGCTTTGAGCGGACAGCAGCGATAAAAATGTTAGGCAACACTGATTTATGTGTTTTAATGGTTTTCCTCTAACTCAAAGATGCTTCATATTGCTCGTAATGTCAACAAATCTGTACAACCCTTGTCAAGAGCAGAATTTTTATCTAATTTTCATAAATCTGAAGCTAACCTACTATTGGAGTTAAGTAATCTTAGCTAGCTATATTTTCAGCAGTTGTTAAGTGGATTTGGCGATTTTTTACGGCATCCGGACAAATACTTTTATTGCCCCAATATATATTGAAAAAAAGCCTGAAGACATAAGAATAGATGAGCGTGTTTGGCGAGTCTCGTGGCGCCTCCCCTTTTAGAACATTCATTTTTACTTTGAAGGGATAATAGAGAAGTTATACAGTTTAGATTCGATTTGCCTCTAAAATAGGTTATTTGTATCTACTTTAGAGAGGTTAAACGCATTTCTTTTCTTCAAAAAATATAAGGATACTATATTAAATCTTTAGGAATGGGAATATTGGTTAAAATGATCTTTTTTGTTTTAAATTTGAGTGTAACTTTGTAAAAGGGGTTTGAATGTTGCTCATCTGTTTATATGTTAATTTATGCTTTTATCTTATACACAGACAAAAATTATTGTTTAAAAAAAAATTCTAAAAAATATTTTTGTATCGTACTACAGTTAAAAAAATATTAAATGAGAATAAACATTTATCACACACACACAATATACACTTACTGTCTACTTCGATAGATTCCGGTTGAAGTATATTGGTGAATATTACTAGATTTATTTCATGGTATTTAATAGACGAGTGAGTGAGTGTTGTAGCTTTTTCCCGCCACACAACTGAAAGTCGACTTCTTTTTTGCGCATAGGATAATCACTTCTATGAACACTTGTACCCTTAAAATATTGGGAGGTCTTGTCTTTGGTCATCGCCCCGGCAACCTTTGACATCGTGAGAACCCCTCCACCCACGAACAGGATGTTACTCGAGAATAAGAATACCGGTGGCTACCATCCCGAGACTCTATAGAGGGCTGAGAGAGAAGACGGTCTGAAAATTTCGCTGAGAATGGATGTGACCTCCTCCCTGACCTACATCAATTTGCGATTCTTATGATCTAAACAATATTTTTAATAACTTCAATGTATACACTGTAATTAATAGTCGTGACATAAATCAACCAAGTATTTAAATTTATAAATGCAATAAATTAATAATATATATGTATTATAATTAATGAATTAATTATATTTACTAATATATTAGTTAATTGCATTCATTAATATATTAATTAATTAATTACATTCACTTATATATTAATTAATTAAATATACTTATTAATAGACTGATTAATATGTTTTTTATTAATTTATTATGTTTATCAATTTATTCTCTCTCTCATTATGCTTCTTAATTAACTCATATAATTAATTAATACTATTTTTCTCATACGTCACAGTGTGTATAATAACATTGCATAATAAAGCAACATGAGGGCCATTGGCAGAATGCCCAAAGGAACTGAGCTCACCCGAAGAGGGTTGAGGGCTACAAAAAAGGCTATTGGCAGCGATCTTCGCACCATGTGTAAGTGACGACGAAGACACCTGCTCGGGCATCATCTCTCCGAAACTCAACACTATGTCAACGAGATGACTTTGAGCCTTGACAGATTCCACGTGCATTAGCCCATCTTCACGGCAGTTCATCATTGGAGCTAGGCTCGAACTCATGACACGCCAACTCCGAGTCCGTGGCCATGACCACTAAGCTACCACGGCCAATAATTGATAGATAAAGTCACAATAAAAATAAAGAAAATAAATAATCAAAGTGGAATAATTGTTATAAAAGTAAAATATATATTATGTCAGTATGAAGACAGGGGAAGTTAAATTCATTATTTCCAGTAGATAAACTTACAGTAAAAGAAATATAAAAATATTATTTTTTCCTGCTTTTTCGATTCACTTTACGTTTATAAGAAAAAATTGTGAAAGGTAAAAGAAATAAATACAATCCTTTCCCCATAAAATCTTTATTAGAATATTATCTTGTGATACGTTACATTTGTAATAAATTTCTGCAGACATTTTATCTACATCTGCTATTTTTCCAAAAAATGTTTCATAAAAAATATATATGTAGGTGAAGTATCCTTACAGAGAAGTCATTGGCTATTAAATATACATGTGTCCCATTTGTTCTAACAACTGTTTCATGTATAATTTGGTAGAAGGACTTCTTTTGACTGTCTCATTAGACAGTACCAATCTCCCAAACCGCATCGGTGTCTATTGGTCTCAGTATCATCTGTTTCCTGCTCCCCTTCGACAAACAGAATAATCAAGTTCGAACTAGAAATAAAAAAAAACGCAAGATTTTTTCAAAAAAATTATCATAGAATGTATCGAGAAATTGAGTAAGGATGTTTCAAATTATTTTAAGAGCAATAAAAAATTGTTTCTACATTGATAAGTTGTATTTTAAAGGCATGGCGACCATGCTTGACCAAGTTGTGTCATATTCAAACATAAACAGATGAAAAAAATTCATTTTTTCCCTATTTTCATAGAAAAAAAGAACAGTTTACTATTTATTGAGAATTTTCGTCGATTTACTTTTGCTGAATAAGCCTAAATTCATGCGATGTCATAGTTACATGATAAATGTGTTTTAGGCCAATGAGTTCATGAGCTTTTCTGTTGCCAACGTTTGCCTTTTCTTTTAAAAGGAACAGATTTCTCAACAAAAATAACGTACATAGGTAAACAAAGTACACTCGATTTAATAAATTTACCTTTTTTAAATCTGAAAAACTGTTTAAACATATTTACCCAATCATCAAGTTTGAAATTTGATCTAATTTTTACAAATAGAACAACATACCAAATCAATCAATTTAAAATCATACAAAGTGGTGCAATAAAAATAAGATCGCACTTCGCAAGATTACAAAGTTCACAATTGAGCGGACATTTGTTTCTCTACGTCTATGCCCCCCCCCCCAAGCATAAAGGCTTTGAATCCAAAACTTTTGTAACCACCTTTTTCTTCACTGAAACCTTAATTAGAATTTACGAAGCACGAATCTGCTACGATAACATTTTCCAATAATTTCTAACTAACATCCTGCTTTAAAAAATTCTAGGGTTATTGTCAACGAATCTTGAACCACTGTTAGGAAACAAAGCCAACACCTGAACTTGCACCCTATATATTTTTAAACTTATACACACCCCACCAGCCAACATAACAATTTCTTCAACTGAACTCTAATGGATTAAAGCTCATATCAATAACCCTTTTAGATAAATTGCCTACTTCTGCGCAAAAAAAGCTGTTCTTGATGAAGAGGTCTGTGCAGTTCCAGCTCCTCGCTGTTTCATAAACAATTCATTAAAAAACTTTATTCTCAACTCTTGGACGTCTTACTGGAATGATTGTCATAAAGGGCAAGGGTCGAACAATTTAAAAGGATCCGTGAGTGATTCTGAAATAACTGATTGTTTTGAAAGTTCGGTTAGTGAATCTGAGAACAGTGGTGATGGTCTGTACTATTACCTGTAATGTTGGCTGTGAAATTTATCTCTTAAGAAAGAATTATTAATGTGTTTTTGTATTTGCATAAGTGTAATAAAATTCTCCTTTAATTGAACATCCACTTAGTTTTGTTTAATTTTCCTGAATAAAAAAGCAGGCCCTTCTGTGACCGTTTTCTTTTAAATTATGCAACTTTAAAGGAGTTAACTTAATCGAGAGTACTAGAGCAAAATTGATACTCAAAAAGGTTCTAATACATGCGTACCTACTATTTTTGAATTCAGGAAATCTATCGACTCCTACCGGGGTCGAACCCGCATTCTGGGATTCATGAAGTGGGCACGCTATCTCTAAGCCACCGGAACCAACATGGCTTCTTTTTTAATTAGCAGCATTTGAAAGAGGCAACACCAACCACAAGCTTGAATCCAAGACCACTCGTTCTAGTACGGCCGTTGAATATATTTTCCCTCAAGAATTAGAGTAATACGTCTTGAGATTTTTTCCCAACCGTGCTCGAAAATATATTTAATACTCTCTGATATACTTTTAGATGCCTAAACATAAGTTATTGGTTTGTACTTGTATTTTAATTCTGTGTGTGGCTTCATTCGCGTTTTTATAAAACGTTTGCTATCAACTATGGTTGTGTTTGAAGTATATCACCACGTTATGAGTAAATATGCAATATTCAAAAGAGTTTTGCATTTCTATTATGTTCGAAATCTGAGTTATATATTTCTCTATTCCTTTTCTTCGATTTCAAGCTCTTAAAGCGTTTTTTTATGATCCATGATTTTTTATAGAAATTTTTAATGCTGACAGAATATATGTAATTTAATACCTATTGATCTATTCATTTTTGTTAAAGAATTCTCATAGCTAAATAATAATTTCGTCATTTTATTTGAAATAAAAAATTGCTTGAAAAGATGCAATAATGTAGGTACTTTTACGAAGGTAGAGTAAGTTTAAATTATTTTTTTTAACTTCTGGTGATATGAAAGTTTCTATAAGCTTCTGACGGTAATGTAAAAGAAAGTAATATATTTCATCTAAGATTTGAATGATTTATAAATAGTTTCCACTTTTTTAGTAGTTTCAAATCATTTTCAATATATCTGAAATTGTTTGTATTTATTTATATTTATTTTCAAAGACTTTTATTTGTGTTTTTTTTTTCATTCATGATAGCTATTGAGACAATTTTTCAACTCACATTTAAAGAATTTTCAACAATTTAATAAATTTTCACTAACTTTTACTTTTTTAATGATTTATAAAATATAAATTATATTGACTTATACTGGTAAGAAAATTCATTAAACTCATTTGTATTGTTTCGAATTTTGTGTAATGAATGCTTAAAATAGTGTAAATAATTTATATCTGGATGTGCAATATGTTAATTTTTATCTTTGTTGTATTTATTTTATGCTAAAATTGTAATATTCACAAGCAACACCGTTTCTTATAATATAATGGCGATTCAATGGAAATTTGGCGAGATGTTGATACTAGAGTCAAGTTGGGATCATTTTTGGTTTCCATGTTGATGAATTGTCGACAGTTTTGGTAGATTTGGAGAAAAATTGGATCCTTCTGCAAATTAATGGAGAAATCTATTAAAATCACGATTTATAGTGAAGCAGATCTTTCGAGAAACATCCTCACAGCCAAAAAATAGCAGTCCCTCACCGAAACTGAGTCAGTATTGTTTTGACTGTTGAAGAGTCAACTAGAGAGAAGTTGCTTTGATCGAGCGAGTTCTTGCGAATTACCTTTATCATTACGTGTTTGTATTTTTAGGCACTGAGAGTTGTGTCTGGTGTGAAGGCCTTCTGGGATTTATTTTGCGAATTTTCTGCTATACCCTGTATTTTTAATGATTGTTTCTCCACAATAAATTTCCATCGCTCCTAAAGAATTGTCTTACTCTTTGAGACTTAAAGCATAAAAGCCTCGAACCCCGATCTACAAAACAGTATATAACTGATGTATTCCTTAAAGAATTTATCCAAAAATAATAATATTTTCCGTTATTTCCAATTATCTGATATAACAGAAATAAAAAAATCTTCATTTAGCTTTTTATAAAGAAACTAGAAATTCATATTAAGATATACTTTATCTTTTATCTTTTTATTCTTATGTCTTTTAAATACCAATTTCATAAATTCCTGAAAAATTTCGAACAATTATAAACAACTTAAGACTTATATTACAATTTCTGGAAAAATTCTACCATCAAATTTCCATGTTATAAATAACCTTGGAAACACAGCTATAATTAAAAATAGTAAAAATTTTATGAATTCTAAAATAAGAAATCAGTAATTTTCATTCTGAAGATTTCATCAATTCAATAGAGAAATAGAACGTATTGGTAAAGTATTTTTATAAATTTTGAAAAAACATAATTTATATAGTACTAATAGTTATTATATTAGTTTAAATGTAAAAAAAAATATATTTATCAAATAATATGGATATTAATACAACCAAAATAAAAATTTACCACAAAGTAAAAACCCAGAATTTTTTTTAACAAGTTTTTTGTTTACATTTCAATGAACAAATCCATATTGAAAGTATGACTTATTTTGTGTACCTTAAACCAAACTCAGTGGAACAACAGCCATGAAGGCCAAGGTCTAATGAGCCTATCTCAGTTTTCGTGAACTTGAGTATTGAGGTGCATGAGCAAATGTTCCAGTCAGGTGATCAGTCTGATGCGAAAACACCAGTGTTTAGTTCCCAAGCAAGTTTGGTACTCATTTATGGTACTAAAGGGGTGACAGGCTGAGTTGACCTTGTAGAGACTGGGGTTGTAGAGACGAAGTCACTAAATCCAGAAGAAAAAGATACATAGAGGTTCATTTTTTATTAGTATACTTTATAAACCACATAAAAGAAATTCTATACTCATAAGTAATGTATATTAAAAAATAATTATATAAGAATTAAACAATTATTATTATTTTGCAAATTAATATCTATTTATTTTACATATCTTACCCATGAAAAAAAGAAAAAAAATTGCAAAAAAAAAAGAATGTTAATTAATGTTCTGTACTTTCATCACTAAGAAAACAATTATATATATTAAAAATAATATATTTTAATGACGTTTTCCAATTTAAATAATACAAGTAATTTAAAATATATATTATTTTATAACTAAAAATTTTAAACATGCATTTTATCATATGTGTCTTTAAATTTAATTACTCATAAAATCCGTTAATTTTGTTTGAGTTTTTTTTGTTTGTTTTTTTTGAAAAAAATGTTTAGTTTTGTAATATATATGCCTCGCATCTTTCCGATATACTAAAAATTCTTTCAGGCGTATTTTTCCGTGACTTTTCTTTAACTTTCTAGTGATCCATTGCTACGTAGAAATTAGTGGTACCCCAATAACTTCGTAAATTGAAGAGCTTTCTCTATTACGAAAGGTATAGTGATCGGAACATTTTTATCTCGTATTTTGTGTATCCACTTTAAAATTGCCTGTCAATATCTTCATAGGCAAATGTTTTTAATAAGAATTCGATGAAACCTAATTTTGTAACTTATTTCGATTTTTTATAATAATTCATAAGCTGTTTGAAGGAATACCAAATTTCAAAGCAATATGCTTTTTTTTACACCTTTATCCATTTCCTGAATTAAATTTTTTTGCTTAATGCTCAGGCACTTTCGTTTGGCATTTTCGAGCTACAAGAAACGAAGTTACCGGTACGACTGATCAACACCACAAATGAAGGCAGACTACTTCAAGGACATAAGACAACTCCACTAAGGTTGAAAAGACATTACAAATATGTATAAATATGCTACAAGTATGAACTCGACAATGGGAGTTAAAGGTTTAACTTCTTGGATTAAACGCCAGAAAACCCATCTCAAGATTTATGATCCCCATAAAACGTGTTAAAAGACAGAATAACTTGAAATGTCCAGAAATACTTTAAAAATATGGAGGAAAAAAATTAATCACAAGGAACAGTTCGTTATATAGAAAATGCATTTCGCTATTGGGAGGTTATTTTACGAAGAAAATCATGAAATTTTCTTGGTCCCAGGAAAAAGTTCGCTATATAGAAAAATTCGCCATATAGAGATTCATAATATGGAGGTTCGGCTGTATACGTTTCTTAATATGTTATTTTAATCTATCGTCGTTGTCACACCAATGTCTGGTATGTGCAATTTATGGAGATTTCGACATTTTGATTATTTTGTCTAGTTTACGAACCAAATTCTCGTATAAAAATATTGCTATGTTACACTAAACAATATACCATGAACTGTGGCATTTAAAAAATATGCTACGTGC
>BMAO01024550.1:0-63563 GCA_019973975.1 Trichonephila clavata
AAGAAGCCTAAATATTGTACGACAATTTTTTTTGGAAATTTTAAATATGCATCGCTAAAAAAGACGCGCATGACTTACTGACATGTCTAAATTTTCTTACTTTCGTACTGACTTAACTTAATTTTGTAATGTCAAAAAAATGTTTTTAAAACTTGGGATTTTTAAGGCAAAGTCCAAAAACATAATATTTTTTGCGAAATTTCATATGTTAAGCAAATAAAATTATAAAATCGAATAATTCTAATTCAATTTACAAATAAATGAATAAAATAAAATAAAATATGATTATAAGTTTTTATTTAAAAACTATTCATACAAAAACTTTTAATAAATAGAAATATATCATAAAATTCTGTCAAATTTAAACAGACTTTAAGTTACCTTTTTACTTCCACAGCTATTTAAAAAATTCTATCAGTTTTTTTTCAAAGTAAAAACTTAATAAATGTTAAAAAAGATTTTTTTAAATTATTTTTTCCCACTTTTTTAGGCTTTTTAGAAAATAATCTTAAATAAAACTCAAATTAAATTTGTGGTGGTTTTGACTTAACTTTTCTGCTCTGCTAATCTCAAAAGAATATCGTCAAGTTAAAACGCCGAAGAAAGAGAGAAAACTACAGAAATAAATTAAATTACGATCCGTTTTATGTTTCATTTAACTCTCATTTATCACGTATTTGTGGTTCCCCAACCTATAAACTGCAATACATCAAATATAATTCCATATCCTCAGATTAACTTTAAATTCTAATTATGCAAAGACTCGTTTAGGGGGATGGTAAAAATGCCACAACGTCAGATTTTGCTCATTTATGGTTTCCTTTATTCGATAATGGAAGAGAAGGGAGCTTCATATTTGCCTTTGGTGATTTTCACCTTTTCTTTTGCTATCGCTGAAGCAAAAAAACTAAAAATATAACAGAATGAAAGGAATAGAGTGTCCTTTTTTTTCATCCTAGACTCATTATTTTCCTTCTGCTTAACAAATGTCCTTAGGCCAGGAATTATTTTAAAGACTAGCGTTGTCGTCCGTTGACTTATTATTCTAATGACTGTCGTTACAGCTTAATTCCAACATTATTTATGGAACTCTGGATGTAAAAACCATTTCCCTTTTTTATATCCCTTCATAGAGGATGATAAAAGACTGAAATAAGTTTATTCTTTAGTTAAGAATATCTTTACTTCTTAATATCAGGAGGAAAATGATATTTCTTTAAGTATAAAGTATATCCGGTGTTAATAAAAATGTATAATTGAGAGACAATAATTGATATTGATCATTTTTAATCGAATATTTTGCTTGTTAAGGAATGTTTTCTTACACATATTGATATAATTTTTGGGGGGTGATTTCTTCATATCTTATACTGTTCGCCACACGGGACTAATGAATACGTTTCGTGCTTTTCAAACTTAACAAATTTAATTCTGCGTATAAAAGATATAAACAAATGCCAGCAGCTTTGTGCATCGAGAACCTATCATAGCGAGGGACAGTACAGGAACTGAACATTCCACTCAGATTATATTACACAAACAAGTCGACTCAAACAACTTGTTGCCATCCGCAAAAGATAAATACAGATAGATTTGGTAAAATACATGGCAGTAAAACTAATTATTGCACGGAAAATACATAAGAAATACAAAATGAATATAATAATAATAATTAAATACAAAATAAGTGTCGTATATAATGAACCTACACAGGACATTAATAATAAAAAATCATTTTAAATAATAATGAAAATATAACTTGAATAATAACGAAAATACAATTTGAAAAATAGAATGATACATATACATAGAATGTGATGTCTTGGAACAGTTATACATTTTCATTTAATAGAAATTTTTAAAAGATTCTTATTCACAAATCTGTTAAGTAATTTTTTTTATTCTCTTACTTTTCTTTTATCCGGCTTTCGTTAATTGTGTTTTGTAAAATCCAATCAGAATATTTATATCCTTCTGTCTTTTAAAAAATTTTCATGAGTCATTTATATATTATAACCAAAATAAATATTTTACCATGTTTTACTGATATACCTTTTGATGTGTTTGTGGAGAGGAAAAAAATAATTGTAACCTTCTGCAGTATTATATTTCAAAATGCAGTCTTAGAACACTATCGCGAACACTATAGGACTATCACTTCGCACTACAAAGAAAATCGAAACCACAACTAATAGACAAATATATGCGTTTTAAAGTGAATACTTAACTGCTTATATTTCAGAGATACTTTTATTTATAATCCCATATGTCATTGAAATGTGACGTGTAAATGACTTATCTTTTACTGTACATTTCAAATTCAATAACTCTGTTATGAATTTTGAGTAATTAATGCTTTATTATATGTTAAAATAGTAAATAGTGTGAATAATTATAATCGGCATGTTTGACCCCTTAAATGACGCTGGCTTATATATACATCTCTTTCAATTGGTGTGTTAAATGCCCCGGACTTCTATATGCGTCTTTACGAAATTTGAAACCTTATCTTTGCGCCGCTATCAGTAAAACTATTCTGAAAGATTTGAAATGCAATGAAGGGACTTTGAGAGTGTTTATGAAAGATTTATTTATTTATTTGAACAAAAATTTGCTTGTTTATGCCTTTTCTTTTCTCTTCCAATACACCGAATTCACGTGTACATGCGAAAAACTAGTTCATATCATTTTTGGACATTTTGCAACCATTTTTGCGTCTGACAGCCCCCCCCCTCCATCACTTTTGTACGGGTATGGGGTAATTTATATTAACAATTTTCATGCGGACGCTTCTCAAGATTTCTGGAGAAGTCTATGATGTTATGGCCAGTGGCGTAGTTAAATTGTTCGAGAACTCAGCAGGAATAGGTAGATTATAAATAGCTATCGCTCCCAGAAACTCATTTCTTCACCTGCGGAAATGTTCACTTCGGTGTGACTGCCATGCACCGAGTGGTTGTTCGCGGATAGATTTTATTGTTACATTTCTATATTTTAGACAGCATTGTGGGAATTTTTTAGAAATTTTGCCCGAGCTTTACTGTTGTTTATCCACTATTTTAAGAACTGATTTCGTCACTTGTTTCACTCTTGAAGAACTGTTTCGTTCTCTGGAACTGTCGGAACATAAAATCTACGCACCGGATCCCTGATCTACACAACACTTCTGTTCTTCAAAAACTTCATTTCTATTGTTATTGTTGCTACTTCTCAGAAGTCTGTCAAAGTCAGAAAAGCTCCATTAGACCGTTGGCTCTTAAAAAGTCGAGTACAAGGGGACCTCTATTCATATTTGTTCTAGGGAAATTTATACAACAGTAGTAAAAAAAGTAAAAACTTTTGCATTGAAATATCAAATTTCAAACGAATTTTTTAGTACGAAGCATTGATACAACTGCAATGCTCCTTGATTACATATATAAAGGCGAAATTGACTTACTCGGTCATCACGATATATCTGGAACTTTTACACCTACAGACTTGAAATTTAGTAAGCATGCTCCTTTCATGGAATAGAAATCCGAAAACTCAAGGGGCTTTACGGAGGATTAAGGGCTATTATAAATAATTATTTTCATTTTTAAACTACTGGACGTAAAGTTTTGGAAGCAGATTTTTTTCATGGAGTAGAGATCCAACTCCAAAATGGATTTTGTGAAACTCAATCAGAGGGGAGGGGGGCTACTGGGGCGTAAATTCCTCTTTTCGATCTACTAAGACTATAATAATGAAATTTGGCTTGCATGTTTCTTTTGTTGAATTGAAATCCTCTAAGAACGGTGCTTTTGGAAATCTACTCTCAACGGGGTTACTAGGAGTATTGATCGTAAAAATTCCGTTTTTGCTCTCTTAGATTTAGACTTTAAATTTGACAAGCATGTTTATTTTACATAGAGATACACTGAAAATTTGTTTTTGTGAAAATTCATTTAGCTGTTGGGTTACGAGTGCACAGAAACTCATTATGTTTTAATTTGAAAGATTATTAGACATTATTAATTTTAAGTTGCGTCCTTTTTATATCAAGATGTGAGAGCTGAAAACATAAGCATTTCAATACTATCGTTTTCTTAATTCTAGGACTTGGATAGCAATACTTTATATATAAACAGTATATAACATCATGAAATACCCTGAGAAACGGGTGGGTAACAGCTAGTTTATATTTAAACTTTCAATTTCGGGTAAATATATGATAAACATTCATTGCTAATCCATCAGAGACTGGCAAAGTCTGACAAGTTCCGTCAGCTTGGCTTTTAATAAGTAAATCTCAAGAAGGAGAGTCGTGTAGATATATATTATTGAGTTGTATAGAGAGATCTATACAACTCAATATGTATTCGGGAGAAGCCTTGGGATCCTGCCCCTTTGCAAACATGGAGAAAAAAATTTTGTGCTCAAAAACCAATAGGAATCGGATGTAATCACTGTGAGTGTAGTCTGGGAGCACCCGTCACACTTGAGGGCTAGAAGCCGACCGAGCCGATTACTCCCACACCAGTAATGAATGGAAGGCATTCTCCACACACACTCCACCCAATTGTGTGATTATTCAGCGTGAGAAATTAGTTCCGCGAAAGAAAGGACTGAAGTTGATTGAGTTTGACCTTTCTAGTTTGTCTGACATTTCACTAACATAAAGGCCGTTAAGGAAAAAGATACACTGAAAATGAATTTCGAAGGGGTGCCGATATAAGTTTCAGTTGTTCAAGTGTGGAAGCAAACTGTGATAATTGGGGAGAATCCAAAGATGACCCTATTTGTATTTCACTAGAATAGCCTCCTGTCTTGAAATACAGGGTTGCTACTTCTAAAGACCGAGCAGAAGCCAGGATTGTGTTGGAGAGTCGATGTTTTATGGGAGAAAAGGAAAATTATTTCTATGATTTGGTTAGATATTTTTCCTAGCCGGATGGGGGGCGTGGTTGGTTTGTCGCCTTCTGCACCTAAGGTTGAAGGTTAGACCCCGGGCCCAAGTCGGTAGATTTTCATGATGCAGAAAATCGACAGCAACCATTTCGTATGATTATGCGGCATGTAAAAGATTCCTAGAATGTCTGTTTGACTTGGATGCTCTCGAAATTAAATCCTAGAACAAGTTCGCATCGTCAAGAACTCAGGTGTCTCTCACTGTGAGGGAAACTGGGCATCAAAATGGCTTGCTGTACTTGGTATCGCCTATAGGGAGCAGCGCTAAAAAAGTGATACCAGCTTCTGGGGAATGTACTAGGTCTGAAAAGGTTTAAAATACCAAAGCGCAGCACCGTTGGAACAAAAAAAGATATTTTTCCTGCATCAGTATAATTTTTAATTGCATTATTGAAGTTGTTATTAATGAGTTCCAATGCTCTTGCTTTTCCTGACAGATGTACTTATGACATTATGAATGAATGATATAAATTCGTTGCCTTCTTTTCTAAAGGAGCACACTATTGTTAAATATTAAGGGGTGTCAGTAAGGTAAACACCTTCGGGAAGTCGATTTTGAGCTTTTGATATTTCTAAAATCCTCAAATCAGGACCTTTCCAATGATGTAACGTACTTGCCATTTTACTAATAAAAAGTATGTTAAAATGATTTTTTAAAAATAATCAGCTGATGAGCCACGCCCCCTTTGACAGATACAAATGTAAACATTGACCTTTTAAATCTGGGAAGCTTTTCCAAAGCCACTCTCTGTTTTATTTATTCATCCGCAATTAACTGTATATTGACTGCAAGCGTAACTGTTAGGGTTGTTTACCTATTTTGGAGCGCATACACGTTTTTATCGTGTGTGTTTGGGTTTTTAAATTAAATATATAAAATTTCTAAAATTCAGAAATTTAGAAATTTCGAAGTTTTTGTTTCTTTATTGGCTAGATGGAAAAATATTTAAAAAAAACATAAAGGTACGTTTTAAGAAGGTAAGAATACTTTCAATCAAAGTAACAGTACTTCAAATACTAAAAGAGTAATGTCAATCCTCAAGCTGGACATACACATGACTCAAAGGAGACATGTCCAAAAAGTTTGATTAGAGTTTTCCTTCTTAATTAAAGTAAATATTAAAAATACCATCATGAATTAAAATATGCTTGCATTTGCTTTCAAGAAGGAAGTTCGTTGTAAAATGTGTAAAAGAGGTTTAGACATGCAAGTTTTAAAAGGTAAGTTTAGGCTAGAAATTTGTCCTGAAATGTTGTGCTTGTCCATATGATGTAGAATTTTTTTTTAAAATATTCATGAAGGAATGTAAATTGCCACAATAAATACCAGGTTTGCATATGCTACGTGATTCATTGGAAGAAGTGTAGAACCTGGTAGAATATTTTGCTGCGTAATGAATCTTCGGCCACCACCTACAAGGTTTTCTCCTTACGGTAAGCGAATCTCAAATGCTGTAAAACTTGTTTACGAGGACTCCATTCAAAATGCTGTGAGGGAAGCTATTTGTGAAAATGAAGGTAATAATAATATTGTGGTAGCGGGCAGAAGCACGGTTACACGTCATCAAATGGTTCAGTTACTGTGACCAGCATTGATACAGGTAAGGTGATAGATGTCAATATTCTTTCGAAATATTGTATATGAAAAATAATTGGCACATAAAAACATTGTTTTTGACCTGTTGGTGAAAATTAATTGTATGGATATAAACAGACTGAAGAATCGGGTAAGTCTTACAAACATAAAAAGTCTTCCGGTTGCTGTTGTAGTAGCAATGAGTTCTATATTTAGATATCTTTCCCAGCTTATTTGTTGAGATAATGTTTGCATCGAAAAACACAAAACCCGAATGAAAGTTTTCATAATGTCATTTTATCACGGGTTCCCAAACAACATTTGTGCACATTGAAACACTTTCACTTGGTGTTTATAATGCTGTTTGTTCCTTTAATGATGGTAATGTATCCAAATTATATATATATAACAAAAGCTTCAGTAAATGGGAGTAGGACCTGGAGAATATTCGGTGAGTGCCATGAAAATTCTCGATAGAGAAAATTTAATGAATGCAAGCATGCTTTTTCTGAATGATCAATGAAAATTAGAAAAGATAAAAGAAAAAAAAGAAGATAATATTATGAAAATAAGGTAAAAACCGGTTACAGTGCAGGATCTTTTTGATGAGGTAAAATTTTATACAAAGGTTACTCTGTTTTCTATTAATTATATTTTTTTAAAATTGTGTGTTCTTTTTTCCATAAATTATTGTGTGTTCTTATTTTTTTTCTGCATTCATGGACTGGAAATTTTTATTTTATATTTCATATATATTCTTGTGTGTACTGCAGTGAAATTTTTGAAATATTCCTCAGACATTTAGCTAAAAAGCATATGTTGTAGCACAAAAAAAGGAAAATTTTTATTAAATTCATTATTGTACTCTGCAAAAATTATATTTTTAATCAGGCTGATCAATTTTTTGAAAAAGGATTCCACTTCTGTATAAAAATAAATGTTTATTTAATGCACACACAAATTTTTAAGCTTTAGTGTTCAATACTAAAAGGTACATAAATATATCTCAAAATGCGTTGCATGAAGCTTGCTATATACAAAAAAAGTCATAAATTTCATGTTTAAACACTTAATAATAGTTTTCTTGTTGTTTTGGATACTATTTATGTAATATTTATAGAAACTTTTTAATTCTTATATTTAAAGAAATTGTGTTTACATGTGAATTTACAAAACACTGATGAAACTTTTCAAAATGCCGTATAATCATGTATCATATAAAGATTATATTTTTTAATTTGTGTCTTCTTTCTCTATAAATTAATTGTATGCATGAACTGGAAATATTTATTTTATATTGCATATGTATTGTATATACTGAAGTGAAATTTTTGAGATATTCCTCAGACCTTTAGCTAAAAAGCAGATGTCGTAACATAGAAAAGGAAAATTTTTATAAAATTCATTATTCTACTCTACAAAATTACATTTTTAAACATGCTGATCAATTTTTTTTAAAAAAAATTCACTTCTGTATAAAGATAAATGTTTATTTAATGCACACACAAATTTTTAAGCTTTGTTTTCAAAAGTTTCTTAGTAAAAGGGACATTAATATATCCCAAAATGCAATGCCCTTTTTCGTTGCACAAAACTTGTTACATACAAAAAGTACACAAATTTCATGTTTAAAACATAAAATCAATTTTCTCGTTGTTGTTTTGGATACCATTTATGTAATATTTTAAGAATCCTTTTAAGTCTGATACTTTAAGAAATTGTATTTACATGTGAATTTATAAAACACTAATGAAAATTTTCGAAATGTCTTTTAATGATGTTTTACCAAAGCCATATTTTCATGTATTGACACATTTTTACATGGTATTTATGATACTTATAGTCAACTTGGATGACAGTAATGTATCAAAACTAAAAATTCTTCAAAAATTGATGCATAATTTGAGAAAAATGATGCAAATGCTATAAAATATCTCGATATATTAAAAGTGAAAAATGCTATATATGTATTTTCTGAGAAATCTAAGTAAAAGAAATAAGTAAAAAGTCTTAAATGTTATTGAGAATAAGCTAATATTTAAAAAAATAGTGCAAATACAGATTGTAATTAATAATTTTTTTGATGAAGTGACATTTTGTAATAAAAATGCAATTATCTCAAAACGATGTTTTTAAAAATGCATGCACCTTTTTCTCAGAACCTATTCAACGGAAGCACTTGCACAATCTTCACTAAATATCACTGATATCTAACTGTATATATTGAACTGAGCATTTATTAATATTCCCATAATATTTTTGTAATAGTCAGTTATCGTGAAAAAAAATGACATTTTTAAAAAATTCATATTGATACTGTTGCGTTGAATGTTTTTGTAAAAACTAAACAATATAATTGAAAAAAGCTTCCGATCAGTTTAAATAAAGAAGTCTAATTAATATACAGAAAAAATTTAAGTCTGTACATTTTATAGTTTCTGAGAAAAAGGTACATAAAAATTCTCAATTTAACATTAGCGGGATAGGGTGTACCGACTAACCTTAAGCGAATTACTGAACATTAACTATAAAACTGATATTGATATAATTTACAGAAATATTAAGCATCAAATTGCAGAACTACAAAAGGACTTCATTATTGTTTATGTTGATAAAGTTCCGGGTAACTATGCATTTTTTGGCAAGTGGTTTTATTCTAATATGTTAAACAAACGTTTTCCAAATAATATTGCGTTAGAAAAAATCTAATTCCTGCAATAGATTAATCGAATTTCTGATTTTTATAAGAAACAAGTTTACGTATTTCGTATATTAAATTCACTCATATTTTCCTAACTTTAAAATTTCATGAGAATCCTATCAAATATAAAACTATAACGAATCCTCATTAGATAAAATTGATAACTCTGTTATTGTTAAAAATATTATAGACATTATTAAGTTCATCAAAGGTAAAAAAAAATGTTTCTATTCATACCTATGATTTTGAAGATTTATTTAATTCCATAGATATAGGAGACATGCTTATGATTCTTAAAATAGCCTATAACAAATATTCTTTGAATAAACTAATAAAATATGATAAATATTTTCTATTATTCATACACACACAACTAGTATTAAATGAAACTTATATTATTCATAATAACTCTTATTATCAGCAAATTAGAGGACTACCACAAGGTGGGCTTGCTAGTAACTGTTTAGCCAATATTTATTGGCACTTTTATGAATATGAGAGTATTAGTAAAGAATCGTGTTACTTTCTTAGATACATAAAGTAAGCGTGACCTATTTGGCGCCGCTCCTTCACCGTCTTGTCTACCTAGCTAAGGGTATGGGGGAAAACAAAGCATAACTAGAAACTTCCATAAAAACTATTGTTTTAATACTACTCAAACAGACTTAATCAATCACAAGTGAAACTAAAAAAAGGTGACCTAGCAGTGATATAAAAAAAGAGACCAAACTTTTCTAAGTCAACATCTCTAAGTAAACACGTCTAAGTTAAGAAACGCAAGTGATCCGATTAACTAAATCTGATTCAATCTATCTTAGATCTTTAATCCATCAATTTATTTTAGCAACTCCTTCTTTAACTCTAATTGTAATAATAAAACATTCAATGAAATATTCTCACCTACGAATCACCGCAACCGCTCTCCTGCTCCTTCTATTCTTACATCTACGAAACCTCGACTTTTTATAGTCAAATTAATTTAAATATCAAGGTTTCTTCTTAAGAGGCTGTGAATTAACTCGAATGCTGGCACCAAAGTTTCCCGAGAAAATTAGTAATAAGGTCACGAATAGATCCGTTACAATAGATGACTTACTCATTTTTAGTAATTTAATAGATTTTGTTCCTAGCTATAATTATTATCCCCAATATTTGAAATTACTGAAAACTAATTACAATAATGAGTCAGTAAACTTTTTTGTCCTTCAATTAAACGTTAAGGCAATATTGCTAATAAGTAATATTTTTGATAAAATAGACTTTTGATTTTAACTTTATAAAAATGCCATTCTCGTGTGGTAACGTGCATTTATCTACATTTAGAAATATTATATTTAATTTTATAAAAACAAAAAAATGAATTAGTTACTGATAATGTCTTAAAACAAGGTAATTATAAAAAATTCTGCAATAATCGTTTGGAACACAACTATCTAAGTAAATTCATTTTTAAATATATTTCTATGTTATTTTTCACTTTAACAATTTTTTTCAATTTAGTTTATTAGTTTCATTAAGATATCGTGCATGCTTAGTTTAGTTATAAAAAACTATCTAGGTAGCGCCACTAATTTTTGCTTCTATGAGTTAGCACTTAATTTAGTGCGCTTTTTACTAAGATGCTTGGTCTTCATATATCCTTATTGTTAGGATTTTTTCATGTGAGTGTTTATCTTAGTTTTTCCTATAGAATTTTTTCTTAATATTAATCTCTGTAATAGAATCTTTACTATTCTATTCTATTTGAGACAATCTATTTATACTATCATTTTATTTTACTGTCTGGTGTTTCATCCACGTGTTATACATATAGGCCTAAATTTTCAACATGGCTCAGTTTTTCTATTTGTTGAAAATTTCTGCTGTACGGGGAAGGTGGTATCATAAATCATTGCTTAACCCAGGGTTTCCCAAACTTTCAGTATTGGCGACCCAATTTTCAATCATAATTTTATTGCACCTCCCCCCCCCCCACCGTATACAATCAGAATGTATATAATGCAATAATAATGTACTTTGACGCTAAAACTTCAATACGATTTTAATTATAAACCGTACAAATTAACAAGAAAAGTATTAAATTTTGTATTTGTTACTTATAAGTAATTACTTTTAAGTAATAGGATACTTATTATGTTATTTTTCCTTTCTCTAATTTTTGAACTAGAATGCATTGCAAAATGATATTTAAATAAGATTTATTTCCTCCATCATCCATTTCTTAAAGGACAAATATACCCTTAGATACTAGTCTAATCTATGCTGCTCTACATAGGATATGAATAGTAATTGTGATTTTTTCAATATTTAAAGCGAGAAGACTTCAAAATATTTTAATCCAGGAGCATGCGCGTACTCGATACTAACGTTAATGGGTGACTGAGTCACACCAATCCCTTTTTTATATTTATTTTTACTGTACAAGTGTAAAATTCGTAATTCCAGTGAATAATTCAAGAGAAAGCATACTTACCTAATTTTAATGACTTTCAATTTTTCTTTGATTAATTGAGAAAAAAAATCCAATCAAACTGAATTAAAATGCTTCAAATGTGCGTGACTTAAATAAATGACGTTGATTTAATTTTATTTCGGGCATTGGGCGCAGAAGATCTCTTTTCACTGTCGGATTCAAGGAAGGGCTCTGGATACGGTTAAATAAAGCTTATCTGTATTCCCGATCCAAGCAGATAAACCTACTATGTGCCTCAAGTGACTGTTCCTTGGTTAGATGTGTATTCAGTATAAAAATATGGATGCTAGTTCTAAAAGAAATTATGTTAAACGATTTTCATTATGCTTTATACGTTTCAGAAGTCTCATACAAATAAATCTTCGAAAGTGCTCTCTCAAATATCGTAACACTCTTTTAGAGGGAAAAAGAGCAACTGAAAGACATTATTTACATATCCCCTAAATAAAAATAAATACATAACAGAGGGGATGGCACTAAACGTACCAAACGGTAACGGTTATATATTTACGTAGAAGCTTAGAGAAATCTCTATTATCACTCATCATAATAAGGTGGGGGGAAAAAACGAATGATTTTTTGAAGTCGCATAAAAATAGAAAGCAGTCCACATTGAGGGCAGAGCATCAACGCTGGGGGAAGGGTGAGTGGGAAACCACTCTTCCATTAGATTTAGTTTATGTTTAGCTTTGGGAGAGCGAAGAGAATATAATGTCACATGTGTGACAACTAACCAAACCGATAAGTTCGAAGGTCAATCAGATGACCAGCAAATGTATTCTAATGTCTGTCTGAAAATTGTATTAAGAGTATTCCTTTTCCTCCCTACAGCTAATGTACAGTATTTCAATAATAGTAACAGTGATGAATTTTTTATCATAGAATTTTTTTATTCTGGGTCTGGATTTCTCTAAAAGAGTAGTATTTTAGATTTAAAAAATATATAATAAAAAATCACTTATCGTGGGATTACAGCAAATCAATCAAATTTCTTTATTTCGTTATAGGATCAAAAATCGCTAATAAACGTGTTAAAGCTCTTATTTTCGATGACGTAATACCGCCAGATAATATAAATAAATTATATCAATGTAAATGTGTGTTTTTATTATGCCAGAAAGTATTTTGTTTTACTTCATTTCAGTAAACTAGTTTTTTTAATATTTTATTTTCTATATGCTCACGCCCCTTGGAAGGCCCACCTCACAGTTTGAGAAACGCTGGCTTAACCCTAATTTCGCTGTCCTAATTCAGCAACAGCTTTAGAAATCGTAATAGGTCTTAATTTTAGTCCAAACACTCTATCTTTAATTTTTATGCTTCGTGATATCCAATTTCTTTCTTTTTTGACCTTGTAAGGGTAATACAACTTCCTCACTCTTTTTATTTTGTTATACTATCTATATCTATATATATACATATATATATTGTTGTTGCTAATGCCAACTTACCGACAGTAACATCAGATCAAGGTCCACAATATTCATCACGGCTAAGGGCTAGAATTTTACGCCTATCGTTAGCTTAAGCTTTGAAACCCGTGCGGGTGACAATACGATTTTGCTCGGTACAGCACAATAGATGTCGACACGAATCGAACCTATAGATTTAACAAGCACGTACTCCGTGCTCGTTAAATCTGTGGGTACGATACTCCGGGCTGTGGGTAGCCTAGTACCTAGAGCATCAGACGCCAGGCCGGAAGGCCTGGGTTTGATTCCCGACGCCACAAATACTCGCCGAGTAACACACACATATATATATATATATATATATATATACTGCTAGCCACCGTAAATGCCACACCAAGAAAGACCAGAGATAGCAGAACAAAATTTATTTTGTAGATAACATGATGACTTATTATCAAATGATTAAATTTATATACTTCTGTGAAGTGTGGTTCCTGCCAGAATCAGTAGATAGAATAGCCGCCATTGTTGGAGATCAACGCTGCCACACGCCTAGGCATTGATTCAAAGATACTTTGGATGAGTTCTTGGGGTACAGCAGACAATGCAGCTTCCAGAAGTTGCCAAAGTTGAACTGGTGTGGCAGCTGGGGGTGTAAACTGGTTCTATTGTTGAGCAACCTTGGACCACATACTTTGCATCGGCGAAACATCCGGAGAGAGAGCCGGTCAGGGAAGCAATTCAATCTGGTGAGTGACGAAGAACCTTTGGACAATGCGTGCCACGTGTGGTCGCGCATTATCCTGTTGAAATATGGTTGTGGCCAAACCCTGAAAGTAAGGAAGGACAACTGGCTCCAATACCTTAGAGATGTAGAGCTGGCTGTTTAAAGTACCGGCAATGAGAACTAGAGGAGTGCGAGAGTGATATCCAACACCGCCCCATACCATAATACCCGGTGCAGGACCAGTGTGGTGTTCAGCATCCTCTCTTAACGGTGTCTCCAGACTCGAATCCGGCCGTCGTAGTGTTGCAGGCACATGCGTGACTCGTCAGTAAAGACAACTTGATTCCATTCTGCCACCCTCATCCTTCTTTCATCGCACCATTGGCGGTGGAGACGTCTGCGGTTCAGCGTCAAAGGGTAGACCAAGCAATGGACGTCTTGCGGACACACCACTCTGCTGAAAACGGCGTCCAATGGTACGCTCAGACACTGAATAGTTCGTGATGTGACTCAGTGATCCATTACTGCCATGCGCACAATTTGCCTGTCCTCACGTGAAATGGTGCATTCAGGTGGAGGCGATCAACGACGTCGGTCTGACGTACTCTCGTGCATCCAACGGTCACATATCCGCATTAGAGTTGTTTGGTTTTGTCCAACACGACTACCGATTTTCCTGAAAGATAAACCACAATCTCGGTAGGCCACTGTCCTTCCTCTGTTGAACTCGGATACTTGATCAAAAGCTGATCGCTGTTTTCTACGAGACATAACTGATCGTTTTTTGAAAAACCACAAGAAAAACACCATTGCCGAACTTGAAATCATCGAAATCTTCAAGCCTTAAATAGCACTTTGAGGTGGCGCAACAAGCGTGCTTGATATGTGTCTGCGCTGAAATTCTAATCGTTTGCATATCTCACTTCCGCTAATGCATGTTGTAAATTTCATGTTATTTGCGTGCTTCCTTTAGGGTGTTGTATTTACGCGGTGGCCAGCAGTATATATATATTCATGTAGGTTTTTGCTTCATTATTCCTTTTAAAAATTATTTTTATTTGTATTTTGTTAAGATTCATTTCCTTTCATATTTTCTATTATTTTTATTTAATTTTTCTGTTGGTTGCAAATTACACGCGGTTGGTTTTAGGCCTAACTTTTCAATATGGGTATGTTTTCCTGTTATGTATAACATTTCTGCTGAACAGGGGATGGTTGGATCCATAAGATATATTTAACCCTAATTTTGCTGGTCCTAATTCAGCAACAGCTTTAGAAATCATAATAGGTCTTCATTTTATTCTATTGACTCTTTTGGTTTCTTACATTTTAAAGTTCTAATTCTGTTCCACGTTATACATACGCTTAGTTAATTCTTCTACAATAGACTTTTCCATCATTTTTAAAGTTGTGTTTCTTGAAATCTGGTTTATAACTTCTAGCTTTGTTAGTGATATAATTTTGTATTATCAATTTTATTATGCCATGTATTTCTTTCATTTTATGTTACTATAAATATATATATATATATATACTGTTGTATATTTATAGTTACTAGTATACTGAACTAAATAACTGAATTTTAGAAATCCATTAATGTTTTAATACTAATATAAAGCAGAGATTTTGTGACTATGGTTGCCTGGTAGTTGGGGCCACGACCTAGTGGTCACTGTTCAATTAGTTCGAGTCATAGAGCCACTGAAGTTCAGGATTAATATATGCTTGTTAAAGTAATTGAGGTTAAATCAATTGTTTGAAATATCATATGAAAACTTAGTTTTAGAAACATTAAATTTTTGAATATATTTTGATCTAAGTTCTCAAATATTGCAAATTTAAGTTATTTTCCACTTTATTACCCAGTAAGTATTTTAACAACTGCGCATTGCAAATAATTTTGATGAATATCTTCTAAATGTACATATTCGTTTTTACAAAACTGTTCATAGAAAATTTAACCATATAAATATTTAACCAACAGCAACAACAAAAAAAATCCATCCTTACGGTGAAAACAAATTGGTAGATTCATATTTTAAAAATGTTTGTAAATGCTATCAAGGATTTTTCAATTCTCATTCACTATGTTCTTAGAAATATATTTTTAAGTAAGCTTTGCAGTATTAGGTAGTAAAAGAGAAAGTCATATCCAATTAAAAGCTGACTTTAAGAATTTCGGGGAAAAAATCAAAATTCTTTCAAAAAACTTACATTTTCGTACCAATAATTAAGTCCATATATCAGAAGTACTTTACATCTAAGGGGAAAAAAAATCACACAACTATCCAATATCTAAAAATTTGTAATCAAAATTTATCACTCTTTACATACCACCTTTAGTTTTGTTTTATAGTTGATTCTCATTCAACTTCTATTTTTTAAACAACTGAAACAAGATACCAATCCTATAAGGGAAATATGATATACGAAAACAACCATTTGGTTTATTAAAAAGTGTAAAGAATAAATTTTCAACGATACATCAGGATCGCAGCAAACCGCGAGTGAATTTATGGTTTTGTGTAGAGTGAAATAGTAATATTTTAATTAAATTTTGTGGCAGGATATATTTTCCAATTTGTTTTGCTTGATTTTGTGATCCCCAATAATGAGAAGAAATCTTGCAGTTCTTTCATGAAAAAAATAAAAGTGTAGAGAAGAAAAATTTTGGTATATTTTTGGAAGTATATGTATATTAGTGATTTTCATCTTTTACTATTAGAAAAGTTGGAATTAATATGTTTTTAAACAGTTGCTTTAAAATCCAGAAGGTTTAAGTTGAACTTAAAAATTTCTAAGCTGTTTGAAATACATTATTACAGTTTAAAAAAGATGCTTTTAAAACAGAAAATCTTATGCTTAAATCAATATTTTATGGTGATAAAATATTTCGTTTCTCGGAATTTAAGACTGAAAATGGATTTAATGTATACCGAATCTCCCTATTGGCATCTGTGTAGAGTTCGTTAAGTATATATAAAAAATGTATTATGTGTGAAATAGCTTTTAAAATATGGAAGAAAAATATGCTTCTGCTTGAGCTACTTTTATATCATATAAGTTTCCTTGATATTATTAATTATTGTTTTAAATATTATGAAATGTTTACATTACTATATATTTTAAAAAGTGTTTTGGCTTTTTATGAATAAATGTACATAGTTCAGTGCAATAATTTGGTTTGTATTTTGCTGCAATCACTTAAAAAAAGAATTAATACATCAGCAATCTGTATCTCAATGATTGCACTATTTATAAAATTATTATTCAATTGTTTGTGAAAAACAATGCTTTCAGACGCTCTGTTATTCATTTTAATGCGTAAATATGAAGGGGACACATTACCCTAAAAATGAACAAAGCATTGATGATTATTTGTTTTTATAATTATTTTAATTGAGTGACTTTTTCTAAATACGTATAAAAGCAAACACAAATTTTCAAATTTATTTTTACTAAACTCTTTTACCATACACTCCCTTTTTTTCTTGATTAATGAAGTGCTTGTGTGTGTAAATGTGAAGTCGCCCAAATCCAGCTAAAAATAAAAAAAACAATTCCATCTATGTTCACAAAAAAGATTGCTACATGTTTTGACACGTTTTGATTTGGCAACATTTATGAACGAATATTTCGGATATCGTCTATGGTTGTTTGTAGAGGTATTCACATAAAAATTATCGTTTTTAAACTGAGGCTTCAGACTTGAGATTTGGCAAGCATGTATCTTTTGTTGAGCATATATCTGCTGTAAACATGTATTATGGAAATTGCTTTCTTAGAAATGAAGGTTATGGAGGCAAATTATAGATAAAAATTCCCATTTTTGAACTATTGCACCTACAGAATTGAAACTTGTCAAGTACTTTACTTTTTCTAAATAGAGATCCACTATGAATGGGTTTTTTGGATATTGAATCCCAATTTTAATCGCGAGGGTGTTCTAGATAAAAATTCTCGTTTTTGAGCTTAACACCTGGAGATTTGAGATTCTGCATATTTCTTTCATTGAGTAGAAATTCGTTGTGAACAGGTTTAGATGATACCCACTCCAAAGAAGGGGTTGGGGTGGTTATAGGGGTTTAAGATGTAAATATATATTCCATTTTTAGAAATTCAGGTCCTGTGTAAGAGATAAAGGCTAAAAATAAGGTTTCTGAATGTAATCCAAAGATCATGGCTAAGACGTATATATTATTCACAGAAAAAAATATTTAGTCTATCATTATAATGAAATATACAGGGAAGTGGTAGATAACGGCCACTTGATTTTACCATAATGTATGTACTTTTTTTGGCAGATTCGTTTTGGAGGGGAAATGATTACCCAAAAAATTGTGATATAACTATCTCAGTTCTTCATCCATGACTGAAATGAAAATCATACAGTATCAATAAATGGAAACACACACAAAAAAGGGGTCCTAATCTTATTTTTACATTTTTTTATCTTGTTTTTTTTCATTTCTTTTTTCTTCTCTATATTTTAAATACTTTTTTTGAACATATGTAGATAATTGTATAAATGTGTTCAGTATAAAAATATGTTTGAATTTGCAATTTCGATTAAGTTTTAAGAAGTACATGAAATGAATTTTTTTTTCTTTTTGTGATACATATAGAATAAATTGATTTGAAAAAGTATTTTTCGAAGTATTGATGAAAAAATTCATACATCATGAAATATAAATGAATGAAGTGAAGAGAATATTAACGTCGACCTCGTTATTTGAACCAAAGTCAAGGGACGAGGACGTCACCTGAGCTGGCATCCCCTCTCTTAAATACCACACCACACTAACGGAACGAGGTTTGAGCACTCGACAGAATAAACGTGCATCGCTCCCTTACATGGTGGTTCTTCAGCGGCACTAGAGTAAAACTTATGACATGCCTGCCACGAGTCCGTTACCTTAGCCACTAGTATATTGCGGCCCTACATCATGAACTATAAGGATGTGAAACAGGATAATAAGTGCAAAATTAGCTAACTATTTATCCTCAAGCACAGTATGTAATATATATATATATATATATATATATATATATTACATACAGCGAAAAAAAAGAAATTTTATTATAAAAAAATACTTTAGCATTTCACCAAGAGATGTCGGGAAAAAATTCTGCTCGCATTTATGCTATTTTCAGCTCGAAACATTTATCCTGAAAATCCATTTTTAATAAATTTTTATTACTCTTAATTTGAATTTTTACAACCCATCCGATAGAAAGTTCTTGCATTAAGAGCCCATTACTTTTATTTAACTCTATGAGCGAGCAACACTCACTTCTTTCACATTTTTCGCAGAAATAATTACATTAAATATAGCAGTTCTGACAAAGTCAATTGCATTATGGTTTGCAGTCTTGGCGGGTTTGCACCTCGCCATACGAGCGTCAGATTGCTTTATTTAAACCGGCATTTTTCTTCATATTTTTCTCATCTTATTAATGTTTAATCTCTTAGCAGAAGAGGTATTTGAAATGTTTTCACACTTGCTACAATGTTTTTTAGATGATGACAGTGGAAAAAAATGTCGTTAAGCCTTCATAAATAAAGACCCATAAAGAAATATGCTGTATACTAAGACGTAGGATTAAAAATTTATGCTTTTTTTTAACAATGCATATTATATTATCTAAAGATTAAAAAAAATTAGATATTGATTCCAATGCTAAAAATACATTACATAGTTCCCATATCATTTATTTCACATGATTAAACTGGCTATTGCACTCCATGTAGACGAATGATAATAATTTTAAAAACAAAAATCTAAGAAACTGTCTTGCAAATTATACCTTTATATTCTGAAATTTCTTTCTCTTTTTCCCACTATTTGAAATGCTCAATATAGAAGGTATTTCTATAGGAATATAAAAAAATTCCTGTTTAGGGGGACAAAAATTTACAAAGTTTTGAAAATATTATTTTATATTTAATAAAGATAAGTGAATTTCGAAGCATCTGAAAGAGTAGTGTTTTCTCATTTTTTGATTCAAAAAATGAAACTGAATCATTTAAGAGGAAAGATCTATTGAAATTGAATATATACATATATATATATATATATATATATATATATATACTGCTGTTTGTAAAAAATGCAACACCATGTAGGAATCATCAAAGTTAAATGAAATATAATACACAAATGACTTGTATTAGTGCAAATAAGTGACAAAATTTTCAAATAAAAAAATCAATATTAAGTGTCCAAAATCAGTATTTGGTGTAGCCACGACGCACTGCAATAAGTGCTGCTATACGACGTGGTATGGAGCCAAAAATATTTTGAATGTCTTCTTGTGGAAGAGAATTTTACATTGCCTGTATGTGCAGCAAAAGTTCGTCTTTTGAATTTGCAGGTCGTGGGGAGCGAGCGAGACGCCTAACCAAATCCCACAAAGACTCAATAAGCAACATATCCGGCGAATAAGCACACCAAGGAAAAAGTTTCGTGTGTTCGGCTGAACAGAAGTTTCGAACAGTCTTTGCAACATGTGGGCGTGCATTATCCTGCTGAAAAATAACTCCAGGGATGCCTTGAAGGAAGAGAATGACTTCAGGCTTTAGCACTTTAAGGACGTACCAGTTGCTATTGAGATATTACTCTCAATTCGTAGCAAATTGGATCGTCCATGATACGAAATCTCACCCCAAACCATAACTTCGGGTGTTAGGTCACTATGCCGTTTGAAAGCGCATTCTGGAAGTCAGCGTTCACCGGCATATCGTCTAACACGAATGCGGCCATCGTGGTCCCACAAATTGAAGCGTGATTCATCTGAAAAGACAACTTGGTGCCAATTAGCTTGCCGGGCTCTGTGCTCATGAGCCCAGTGCAGACACAGCAATCGATGGTTTTCCAAGAGGAGGATCCTGTATAAAGGCACCCTTGCAAGCAATCCACGGTTCAGCAGACATCGACGAATTAACGAAACCGAAAATAGTACACCTTTCGCAGTAGGTCAACGTGCTGCCAACTGTGCCTGAAGAAAGATGTACGGTCATTAACCGCCAGGTGAACCAGGTGTCAATCGTTGTGCTCTGACGTCACCTTCCGTTGTCCACTGACAGTTTTTCGATTTGTTCGGTGTTCGTCGATCACTGCTTCCAAATTCGCATCACTGTGGAACTGTTCCGCTGCACACAAGCCTATTGCGCGACAGGAAAATCCTCCTTCTCGAAGGCCGATAATCCTTTCCCGTTCAAACTCCGTAATTTGTTAGAATATTTCCATATTTCGTCGTGGAGGCATACTTAGGTATTACTAAAGTTCGCCACTAAGAAATAATCATTAACTATTTTCTACGTCCTGCTACAGCTCTCTATTTGTACGCTTTCAGCATCAGTTCAGAGGCCGCTGAGCATGCCACGCATGCATGGCGACCCTGAAACTTTACTATTTTACGTAACATCCTATATTTGATATTTTCTGGAAAGTTGGTTTTGCTATATAAGATAGTGTGCTGGCGACTAGCTAAACTATCTTGTATAGCTCTCGACAATTTGAGCACTCACTATGCGATAGTGTCCTGTAGGAATCTGGTTTTAGCTCACAAGTTTTGCGTTGTGTTGTCTCTGCGTGTATCTCCTGTAATGTAGCCCATTTGATGACCATCTGTTGACTATCACCTTTTATGGTATTCCAGTTCCCCAAGCGAAAAGACACTTTTATTGTTTTCATTCTTTTAAGTAAACAATAGACCAATCGCACCTATTGTCAGCCATTCATATCATTAGTGTAACACGTGACTTTTTCACACATGTGTTCAAAGAGGATGGTCCGCTATTGTAAAGAAGAGATACCTAGGATTGTGTATGAATGTATTGAATGAATCCTTTTAATACAGGACTTTTAACTTCTGCAAAATATTTATACTATATATAATATGTAATTTTAAAAAACTTTAAAATAATTTTATACATATGTACAATTGTTTTTTATTACATAGTTTCAAATTTAAGTGTGTTTGAAAAAAAATTTGTCTTCGCGTATTTTGGGAATTTTTTCTACCCTCTTGATAATTCAAACTCCTGATAATTCGAAGTTTTTCATTGGTTCTTTCAACTTCGAATTATCGAGAGTCGACTGTGTATACATTTAATATCTGAAGTAAGTTCATTCCTGGTTTTTTTTCTACAATCTTTTTTTTATAGATTTTCTTTAAAAGGGGAAGATTGTAATCCCTTGAAGAAATTAACACTATTTCACTGCCAAAAGTTGGTGGCAGCTTTAGAAAAAATAGTAGTTTTCTATATATATATATATATGCAGGTTGTTACCAAATCCGACTGACAAATTCAGAGGGATTGTACTAGGCAGCATGAGGACACCAAATCTCCATTTGTGGGATCGCAAACCACTATCAGTAGGAGTTATTCTCAGAAACTGCTATGACGGGTGAGATGACGAATACAATGAAAAAGGGCAATAAGAAGTATGAATCATATTTATTAGACGTAAAACATGTTTAGAATACATTTCACAAAGTAGTCAGAAATAAAACCACAAGATATTATCCTAGGGATTGTTACTCATTTGCGTTTCCATGTTCAGAGGTGATTTGGTGTTTTTATGCTGCCTACTATCCCTACTCTGAATTTGTCGCTCAAATTCGGCAACCTCGTACATTCCTACGCCATTCACTGTATCAGAAAATATTTATATTAAGGGTGAATGAAGCTTTAATATCAATGAAAACTATATTTTTCTTAAATAGTGTTCTATAATTACTAATGAAATAACACATACTTTGTGTTTTAAGAAAAGAGAGAGTAAAAGAGAAAAAACAATTATTTCTTTATATGCAAATAAAATAAATAAACAAAAAATAAATAATTATCTTAAGGCTGCTTTACAAACATAAAAAAAGGCTTTTCTATAAGATAAAATGAATTTCACTTGTATTTCAAATAAATTCACGCATTGGCATACGTTCACCAAATTAATGCTAGTTATACTCCTCAAAAACTTTTATCTTTCGCATAGAAAAATAATTTATTCACTTTTCATTTGCAAAAATTCCATTAACAAAATAATGCCTTAAATAGCTGTTGAATACTATGTTTAAAAGAAACGTGTGAACACTAAGAAGCATACTTAAAGTTTCTCGGAGAAAATGCTATTACTCAAACAAACAAAACAATTCATAAATATTTTGATATAACTAACGTAGTTGTTTTTATTTTAGTCTGAGCTACATGTGTTTATGTACGGATGCATGAATATTTGTTTATACAGAAGGCAAAATTTTTTGTGTTGAATAATAAATCATGTATCCAACCTCAACACTCTAAATAATGAGAACTAAGCATATCTATTGACAAAATTCTGTGTTTATTGCTTGATTCACACTTAACATTTTAACTCGAAGATTTATCCAGATGTTGTTTTTCATATTCAATAAATATGATTTCCTGTATGTGAATGTATCAGTTTTATTTACTATCTTTGAAGAGTCATGGACTTGACTTCATTTATGTTCCACCGAAGAAATATAATTGAAAACATGCGCAAAAATATTTATATATCACTTTTTATTCACTTGTGTACATACATATGTGTAAGCTTAATTATTAAGAAAATTATATTTAGAAAAAAAACGTAAGCTATTTTTATTTAAATGATTATTGATTATACTCACTTACTTTTTTTATATCTATAACGTATATTTAAAGATCCAGAATATTACCATTAAATTAAAAAAAATCGATACGAAATACTGAAAATAAATGTAATCCCAAATGAATTACACATTTTACCTATTATTAAATTAAAATATGAATGCTAAAATATAAAAGCTTGGTAAAACAAAAAAAATAATAATTTGGGAATGTAAATGTTACTGTGATAAACAAGATATGATAAAAATGTATAAATAATTTTTAATAATGAGCAAAATTAAAATATTTAATCCTAAATTTTTTTTTATATTTTCTAAAAATAGTTTTTAAACTTATTTTTCAAAGAATATTTATAAAAGAAAATAAATATAAATTATAGTTTCAGATTTAAAAAGTGTATTTTTTTTTCTTTCAGTCCATTTCTAAAAAATAAAGCTGTGAAAATCAAATAATTTAAATAGTTTCTTTACTTCTGGTATCAAAAATAGGATTTTTATGTTCACAACTTTTTTAAGATTAAAAGTTAAAATGATATATATATATATATATATATATATATATATTTCTAAACTATATTTATTCATATTAATTATATGTAGTTTTCAGAATTTTCTTAGAAGATTAAAGCTAGCATTTTAATATAAATTCCTAAAAATTTTTTAAAAAATCATACATTATTTAAAATGAAAATAGAAAAAATCTATTCAAACTGATAAAAAGAGTAAATAATTGCCAATCATATTCAATACTTTTTTTAAAAAATAAATTCCAAATGTATCTTATCTGATTATATGTATTAATAAGTTAAATGTGTAACGAAAAACATTTTTTCTTTATACCTAAAAAATAAAACTAATTAAGAAAACAAAGCGAACGTATTGATATAAACAATAATAAATGATTTTTAATGCATCTATTCTCAATATTTAAAACATTTTTTTTTATTCATTCCCTTTGACTGCAACAATCAATATTTGTTGTATAGTTTGATGTCGAAAGAGAATAACATGTGCATTCTAAAATAGCATGTGCATTACACATTAAAAATATATTTTTTGATAAACATAATCATATATTATTTAGTGCAATTATTCTGAAAAATTATTTGTTTGTGGAATTTAAACTCTTTTCTCCCTTAAAGTTGTTTTATCATGGACAAAAAAGAATAAAAAGTGAGCAAGATTCTTTTTTTTTTTCCTTTTCGATAATTTCAGACACAGCTGTTTTGCAGTCACGTGGCTCAGCGATTACCGAAAATTTCATTTGTTGTTGAAGTACGTCGTGAAATTTCTTTCTTCTTACGATTTTGTTAATGCGTATTTTATGTACTTAAGCGAAAAGCTTTTCAAAGAAAATAGACTTCATGCTAGTTAAGTTTCGATAGAAAGATGATCATGAAATTTTCACATTTTACGTTTCTTTCTTTCTAACTCTCTACATAAAATCGGTGCATTTAATCCATTAGCTGAAAGAATTCATGCAGGATTATATATATAATTCTGCTTGAATTTATCTTTAAGTGAATGTATTTAATACACCGGTTCACAAGAAAATCATAATTGAAGAATGATTTTTTTAAGTATGGAGTACTGAAAGAAATGCTTTGATTTTGTTTGCAAGCATATCAAAAGTAAATTAAATTTAATTTAAATGCTGATTAGAATTAGGATAATTGGAATTTAAACTATTTATGTTTGTTATTTACGAGCCATGAGTCCAATGTTTCGAATTTATTTTATATGCTATTTTGCTATTAGAATTCTCTTTTACAAAGCTCTGATAAAAATATTTTCTCACCACTCCTATATTAATTTAAGTGTTCAACATGTATTTTATAGTATTTTTGAAAATCTGTAATGAAAAATTCCCTTAGAATGACTATCTTCGTAAAATGTTTCATGTATATTAAATTTGTGAGTTATTATTAAATCCACATCAGGGTTTTTCACGGGAGAAATTTTAATTTTCATAATTTCGAAGTCTACAAATAAATTTAGAATTAAGATGTTAGTTATTTAATTAATGGTTTATTCATAACCATTCATAATATATAATTCATTTTATTTATGTTCAGCTTACATTTTAGAAGGAATAACTTGCTCTTAATATATCCAGTGGTGCAACACAGGCCATGAGAGCCAAGATCTAAAGGGCCTATCTCAGTTTACTTGATCTTAGGCACTGGGGTGCATGTGGAGATGTTTCGGTCAAGTAATCAGTATGACGTAAAACCCCTAGTGTTCAGTTCCCAAGCAAGTTTGGTACTTGCTGTTACATTTGCTTAAAATAAAAAAAACTGATAGTGTATCACATTTGGTAAGTGTTTAAAGTAAGTCGGTACCCCCTATCCCGCTAATGTTAAATTGAGCATTTTTATGTACCTTTTTCTCCGAAACTATTAAATGTACAGACTTAAAATTTTTTCTGTATATTAATTAGACTTTTTTATTTAAAATGTACGGAAGCTTTTTTAAACATATTGTTTAGTTTTTTCAAAAACATTCATCGCAACAGTATCACAATGAATTTTTTGAAAACTGTCATTTTTTTTAACGATAACTGACTTTTACAAAAATATTATGGGAATATTAAAAAAAGGTTCCTTGCACTTTATATAGTTAGATATCAGTAATATTTAGTGAAGATTGCAAGTGCTTCAGTTGAATAGGTTCTGAGAAAAAGGTACACGCATTTTTAAAAACACCGTTTTGAGATAATTGCATTTTTATTATAAAATGTCACTTCATCAAAAAAATTATGAATTACAATCTGTATTTGCACTATTTTTTTAAATATTAGCTTATTCTCAATATCTTTTAAGACTTTTTACTTATTTCTTTTACTTAGATTTCTCAGAAAATACATGCATAGCATTTTTCACTTTTAATCTATCGAGATATTTTATAGCATTTACTTTATTTTCCTCAAATTATGATTAATTTTTGAAGAATTTTCTGTTCTGATACAGTACTGTCATCCAAGTTGACTATAAGTATCATAAATACCATGTAAAAATGTGTCAATACATGAAAATATGGCTTTGGTAATACATCATTATACCACATTTGGAAATATTTCATTAGTGTTTTATAAATTCACATGTAAACACAATTTCTTAAAGTATCAGAATTAAAAGGATTCTTAAAATATTGCATATATGGTATCCAAAACAACAACAAGAAAACTGATTTATGTTTTTAAACAAGAAATTTGTGTATTTTTTTTATGTAACAAGTTTTGTGCAACGAAAAAGGGCATTGCATTTTGGGATATATTTATGTACCTTTTACTAAAAAACTATTGAAAGCAAAGCTTAAAAATTTGTGTGTACATTAAATAAACATTTTTCTTTATACAGAAGTGAAATTTTTTTTAAAAAAATTGATCAGCATGTTTAAAAATGTAATTTTGTAGAGTAGAATAATGAATTTTATAAAAATTTTCCTTTTCTATGTTACGGCATCTGCTTTTCAGCTAAATGTCTGACGAATATCTCAAAAATTTCACTTCAGTATATATAATATATATGCAATATAAAGTAAATATTTCCAGTCCATGCATACAATTAATTTATAGAGAAAGAAGACACAAATTAAAAAAATATAATCTATATAAGACAGTAATACATTATATGGCACTTCGAAAAATTTCTTTAGTGTTTTGTATATTCACATGTAAACACAATTTCTTTAAATGTAATAATTAAAAAGATTATATAAATATTACATAAATAGTATCCAAAACAACCAGAAAACTATTTTTGTGTTTTTAAACATGAAATTTATAATTTTTTTTTTTGTATATAACAAGCTTCATGGAACGCATTTCGAGATATATTTGTGTGTGCATTAAATAAATATTTATTTTTATACAGCAGTGAAATCTTTTTTAAAAAAAATTGATCAGCCTGATTTAAAAAATAATTTCTGCAGAGTACCAATAAGGAATTTAATAAAAAATTTCCTTTTCTGTGTTACGACATATGCTTTTTAGCAAAATGTCTGAGGAATATTTCAAAAATTTCACATCAGTATACACAAGAATATATATGAAATAAAAAATAAAAATTTCCAGTTCATGCATACAGTAAATTTATAGAAAAGAGAAAACACAGTTTAGAAAAGAAAATTTTTAGAAAACAGTAGCTTTTATATAAAATTTTAACTCATCAAAAAGATCCTGCACTGTAGCCCGTTTTTACCTTATTTTTCTTAATATTATCTTCTTCTTTTTTTCTTTTTCTTCTTTTAGCTTTTCTAATTTTCTTCGCTCTTCCAGAAAAAGCATACACTGCTTTCATTAACCTTTCTCTATCAAGAATTTTCATGGCACTTACCGAATATTCTCCAGGCTCGACTCCCATTTTCTGTAGCATTTTTAATTTGGATACATTACCATCATTTAAAGAACAAACAGCATCATAAACACCAAAGGAAGTGTTTCAATCTGTACAAATGTTGTTTTAGGAACACGTGACCATATGACATTTTGAAAACTTTCATTCGGGTTTTGTGTTTTTCCATGCAAACATTTTCTTAACACATCAGGATGGGAAAGATCTCTAAATATAGGACGCATTGCTTCTATAACAGCGACCGGAAGACTATTTTTATGCTTGTAAGACTTACCTGATGCTTCAGCCTTTTTATAACCACACCATGAATCTTCACCATCAGGACAAAAACCATGTTGCCATGTTGAGGATATTCATCTGTTGACAGCTTATGCAAGAAAATGGCCCAGATATCTTGCAGCATGTTCTGAACACTGGTGTAATTTCTCCGATTAGCTGATCCATAGTAAAACTGTAAGTTATCTATTTCATGCTCAGTCAAACGATTTTTCCACTTAAACACTTACCGTCTGACAAGATTTGCGCTTTCAATTGAGTTTTTAATCGGCGTAATCTTGTTCCCGTGAGCTTCGCGACACGTCCAATGCACCAAATTTTTCAATTGGGTATTCATCTCCATGGATGTTTTTCTTTCTAACAGCATCAAGTGCTTTGCAATCTCCATCCCCTAAGTAAGTAATATATCGGGCATTATGCAAAGATAATGACCGTTGAAAAATTTTAGACACACCTTGAATTTCCATGGCTCCACTAGATCCAACGTAATTCCTTTTACAATCCTTTTGATTAGAAGGTTAGTTTTAACATATGCAATATTTTGAAAGAATATCAACATCTATCACCTTACCTGTATCAATGCTGGTCACAGTAACTACACAATTCAATGATGAGTAACCGCGTTTCTGCCATGTCCCATCTACAGCGACTGCAATATTATTACCTTCATTTTCACAAATAGCTTCCTTCGCAGCATTTTGAATGGAGTCCTCGTAAACAAGTTTTGCAGCATTCAAGATTCGCTTACCGTAAGGAGAAAACCTTGTAGGTGGTTGAGGATGATTCATTATGCCGCAAAACATTCTCCCAGCTTCTGCACCTTTTCCAATGGAACGCATAGCATATACAAACCTGGTATTTATTGTAGCAATTTGCGTTCCTTCATGAAAATTTGAAGAAGAGAATTCTACACGATATGGACAAGCACAACATTTCAGGACAAATGTAATAGCCAGTCCAGACTTACCTTTTAAAACTTGCATGTCTAAGCCACTGTTACACATTTTATCCTGAACTTCATTCTTGAAAACAAATGCCAGAATATTCAAATTCCTAATGGCATTAATAATACCTACACTTTTGTCATAGGAAGTAAAACTTCCATTTAAATTGGGAATTTTCTTTTCTTTTGCACATGTCTCCTTTGAGTCATGTGCATGTCCAGCTTGAGGATTGACACTACTGTCGTTACTATGGTTGAAAGTATTCTTACCTTTATAAAACGTACGTTTACGTTTTTTGAATACTTTGTTTGATCTTGGCATATTAAATTAAATTAAAATTTCAAAATTTTGAAATTTTTGATTTTCATAAATTTGAAATATCTAAATATTCAAAACGCTAAGAAGAAAAATGTGTATTCTCTCCAAAATAGGTAAACAACCCTAACAGTTACGCTTGCAGTGAATCTACAGTTAACTGCGTATGAATAAATAAAACAGAGAGTGGCTTTGGAAAAGCTTCCCAGATTTAAAAGGTCAATGTTTACATTTCTATCTGTCAAAGGGGGCGTGGCTCATCAGCTGATTATTTTTTAAAAATCATTTTAACATACATTTATTTAGTAAAATGGCAAGTATGTTAAATCATTGGAAAGGTCCGGATTTGGGGATTTTAGAAATATCAAAAACTCAAAATCGATTTCCCGAAGGTATTTACCGTACTGACTCCCCTTAAAAGTCTAATAGTTGCTGATCAAATAAAAAGAAATTCTCCAGCAAATATCAAAGAACACTTTCTGGATATTTGGGCGGATCTGAACGATCCTTTGGAATTGGCTGAGAAGTTGAACGCATATGACAGCCTAATGTCTGTAATGAAAAATAATCCAAATCAGACTTTCAAGAAGAAAGAAGGATTCAGGAAACCTTTTCCAATAAAGAAAAGTCAACCTGTTGGAGGATACTATGATAACCACTCCCCAGGACCCTCTATACCAGTGCCTAGATTCCCAAGTTCTAGAACTGAAGGAAGAAAGCCCATACAGTGTTACGGATGTGGGACTCCTGGAGTCGTCAAATCAAAGTGCCCTACCTGCACGAGAACAAATGAAATGGAAACAGAAATGAACTGTATGACGTTATTCAACTTGAACTCAGACTTGTATCCCTCAAGTGTGATCGTTCTCAAAATTTTTAGTGAAAAGATTGCTGTATGTGCTGATACTGGTGCTTCCCATACCATTGCAGGTGAGAAGCTATTTAAATTCTTACAAGATCACGGTATCACCTTTACGAACAAGGTGATTTCCTTTATGATGGGTGATGGAATTCGGCAGACCATTACAGCTCTGAGAACTGTCGTCGACCTGTATATTGAAGGCAAAGTTATTCCAACAGAATTTCTAGTATTACCTGAAACTAAAGGGAATAAGACTTTGTTAGGACTGGATTTCCTCAATGCATCTGGAATCGTTCTTGACGTCCAGGTTGGAAAATGGCATTTTTCCGAAAAACCTCGGAAACAGTACAAATTCTTCAAGAAGACTTTAAAAGATTTGAACATCAGTGCGTTTGACTTTCGAGAGGATGAAGCTAAACATCTATCTCGAGAACAGGCAAGAAAACTCAATAGACTCCTGGACAAAAATGAGTCATGCTTCCAACCAGGGGGAGAGCCCACACCGTTTATTGAGCACCGTATTGAAACGGGTGATCACACTCCTATAGCAACGTCTCCCTACAGGATGAATCCTATCAAGAAAGGGATTTTGAAGGAACAGATCGAAGAACTGCTGAAGCAAAATATAATTGAAGAATGCAAGTCTCCCTACGCCGCACCTGTTGTACTTGTTCCTAAACCAAATGGGAAAGTACGTCTCTGTGTCGACTGCAGGAAGTTGAACTCTGTTACGAAAGTGGATACCTACCCCTTACCACGAATGGATGATCTAGTGAATGAAGCTACACCGACATCCTACATGTCAACAATTGATTCGCAATCAGGCTACCATCAAGTAAAGGTTGCTGATGTTGACCAGGACAAAACTGCTTTCATTTGTCCTTTTGGAACTTGCCGCTATTTACGTATGCCCTTCGGCCTGCGGAATGCTCCGGCCACCTTTCAAAGATTAATTGACAAGTTTCGAAGTGATTTGAAAAATGTTTTCGCACTTTCTTATCTAGATGACATCATTTTCCTTTCAGAAACATTTGACAAACATCTGGAAGATCTCGAAAAAGTTTTTGAAAGACTCTCTATCTTTAAACTTCATGCAAACCGAGATAAATGTCGCTTTGCCTGTGACCGTGTGAAATATCTATGATTCTGGATAACGAAGGATGGAATTGAAGCTGATCGAAAGAAGATCTCTGCTATTCAAACAATTCCAGCCCCTACCAATGTGAAAGAAGTCCAATCTTTACTACAAACCTGCTCTTGGTTTCGTCGATATGTCCCTAATTTTGCTGACATAGCACGCCCGCTTAGTAGCCTCACTAAGAAGAAAGTAGAGTGGCACTGGGGTTCTGAGCAACAAGAATCCTTTGAGACGTTGAAGATGCGCTTGATGACTTCTCCTATACTGAAGCAAGCTGACGGATCAACACCTTTCACCATCCGCACCGACGCAAGTAATTATGCCTTGGGAGTAGTCCTTCTCCAAGGAAGTGGCGTCGATGAACATGTCATCGAATATGCAAGTCGTCAGATGATCCCAACAGAGCGAAACTACTCCACAACCGATCGGTAAGCCTTGGCGGTAGTGTGGGCTTTAGAGAAGTTTAGAGGCTTCGTAGAAAATTAGCAAATCTTTCTCGCGTCAGATCATCAACCTCTCAAATGGCAGTTAAGTATAAAGTCACCTTATGGACGTCTGGCAAGATGGCCTTGAAAATTCAATCCTTCAACCTGAAGATTGATTATACCCCAGGAAAAGCTAGCGTAGTAGCTGACATGCTTCAAGACCATCGTACACTGAAGGCGCAGCCTCTGATGTGTGTGCCATCACTGTTGACATGCCATCCAGGAAGTCCAATGATATTCGAAAGGGACAGCTGGAGGACGAAGAACTGAGGAAAATTATTGACTGCTTTGAGAGCATGGACAAAGATGAAAACTTTGCCAACTACACCGGACGTGGATACTTAATGAACCAGGGTATCTTATATAGGTATTCACCTGAGAGTGAAGAAGAAGAAGCTCCACTTGTAGTTCCTAAACAAGAACGAGAAAGAATCCTTCAAGAGTACCACGATGCCCCGACAGCCGGTCATTATGGTGTAGAGAACACTTACAAGAAGATTGCATCCAGATATATATTATTTCCGAGGTATGAAAAAGTTCATCTCAGATTACATCAAGACTTGTCCTGAATGCAATCGCTATAAACCAACAAACCAAAAACCAGCACGACTCTTAAAAACACCCGCCTACGCCCAAATGTTCGAGACGCTGGCCATCGATCTCTTTGGCCCTCTTCCGGAAACTCCCACTGGCAAGAAGTGGATCTTTATTGTTGAAAATTTAAGTTCCAAATGGGTAGAACTCTTTGCTCTTGCTGAAGCCACTGCTGAAAATTGTACCAAAACTCTAATTGAAGAAATATTCCTAAGATATGGTCTTCTACAAAGACTAATAAGTGACAACGGGCCACAGTTCATAAGTGCTGTCATGCAGCTAACATGTGACTTGCTAGATATTACGCAAGACCTCCTCCCCGTCTACCACCCGCAAGTGAACCCATCGAACGTAAAAATCGTGACTTGAAGCCTAGACTAGCGAATCTGGTGGGGGAGGAGCATCCGGCTTGGCAGGATAAGTTACCTCTAATTCGTTTCGCAATGAATACTTCAGTATGCGACACTACAGGGCACACGGCTGCGTACCTACAATTTGGAAGACAGTTGAGAACATCAGACGATATCAGGCATGATATTCGACAAGTTATTGATAATGATAACTTTGTACCGGAAATCACTCCGTACCTCAAAAGGTTTGCCAATTCCATCTTGGATGTCAAAGATAGAGTTGATCAGAAACAGGATTATCAAAAGGAAAACTTCGATCGACGACGACGAAGAAATTATTATAAACCTGGTGACAAAGTTTGGGTGACCATTCATCTCATAAGCCGTAACAACAGGAGTAGGAAATTCATGCCCAAGAGAGAAGGTCCTTACCTCATTCTCACCTTGAGATCACCAGTAACATATGATATTGCCGACCCAGCCAACCTTGACCAAGTCATTGGAACCTATCATATTTCTCCCTTAAAGGACTACCAAGAGCCTCAAATGGAAAGAAACACTGGATTTGTGTGGCTCCTCTAAGGAAAAGAGGACACCCAAGAAAAAGAGTATCTCCTGTTTCCGAGCCGAGACGTCAACGAAACCAGAGGGGGAGGGAGTCTGTAACGCACGGTATAGTTCCAAGACTGAAATGTAGGTGCCACCATTACAATATGGGCTTGGACCGGAAGTGTGACTGTACGAAACACTGTAGTATCGTCAGAGAGAGCTTGGATCTGGACAAGCGTGCTTTTTCCATTTTCGTTGTCCAATCCTGGACTTTGTAAACTACTTATTTTATCTAAATGTTTGTCTTGTAACTGTCCAAGTGTCTGTCCTTTGTAACTGTGTTATCTTATGTCATTAAATCTATTAATTTACCCCAAGATTCTATTAATTACTTTTGATTACCCCAAGTAATAACGTAAGTGGCAGTTACATACTTAATTAGAAAGTTGATATTCAAAATAGCCTCAATACCGTTAAAATACGCAAATTTTTATTTCAATGTGAATATTTAAGTATAATGAAAGAAATTTTTTTTTTAAAAAAATCGAGATCTTTTAAAAAATAAATTGAATTATAAATATGTGTAAAATATGAAGTAAAAACAACAAACTTTGAAACTGAACAACAGCAAAAAAAATTGAAATTCCATACTATCTATTTTTTAAAAAAAACTTTTAAAGGAAGAAGAAAAAGGGGATTAAAGTAAAGAAAAATAAATAAAAAAAGCAAAATAATTAAAAATAATTTATTATGTAATATAATCTTCGGTTAATATCAGTTTTCTGACGAGTTATTTTTCAAAAGTAAAAACTTTTCAAAAAACACATTAAACATAAAGGAATGAATATTTTACATTATGAAGGAGTTTTTTAAGAATATATTTTAAAAGAAGATAAAAGTAAACGGTACATAAATTTTTTTATTTACAAAATTGTTTTTTTTTTTCAAAATCTCAAAAGATTTTTTTCGCTTTTAAACGGCCTTTTTGAAAAAGAAAATGAATATAAATGAAGAAAACCTTTAAAGAAGCTATAACAACGTAATACCTTAAAAAGAAGTGTCTGAAAAAAAAATCTAAAATCATGGGGGGGGGGACGGAACTAAAAACGGTATATTTATAAGTAAAGCTGAAACATAGATCGAAGACAGAGATTCTCTGAAAGAAAAGAAACTATTGATAAAGCATACAATTAAACCTAAAGAATAACAATTATAAATGCTGAAATATGTGGGGAAAAATATAAACGTTATACATCTTTAAAATTTCCATCAGAAATTATATACATAAGAAAATTATATTTTCAAACTACACGAAGCGAGGGACTTCATGAATCCTGAAGAATACAAAAACTGAACTTGCCCTCCTATATCTAAACTTTCCCAGTAGGCCGACGTAAGAACCCCAATAAATTTACCGTGCATTGAACTCTATCTGTCTGTATATTGCATAGTAATTTCTTGTGTTAGATTTAATAAAGCGAAATTAATAAAAGTTTCTTGTTCGTTATCATTTCGAGTTTGATTCAAAGGCATCTTTTTTTATTCTACATAGAGATTGTCCCTCTTCTTTAGTGAGTGAAATTTATGGTTTGCAATCCTATGTTATATTTTCAATCCCGGGATTTCAGATGACATTATCCAAATCCAAGGATCTTGGAATTGGTCCCGGGATAAGAATAAGACTATTTATTAAAAATACTTACACATTAGCATTGTGAAATTGCATAATAAAACTAAGAATATAATTAAAAAATGGGTTTAATGTTAATTTTATTGAAACAAATAAAAAAATCTTAATGCATCACAAAAAACAAATAAAAATAGTACATAATGAAATTAAAAAAATGTTGCTTCATTTCTCATTATTCTACAAATTAGCTTTTAAAAACACAGCTCATCCATCGTTTCGTCGCTCAAACGACTTCGTATTTTGGTTACAAATTGTCTTGCCAAAGAAAATGCTCGTTCAGATTCTATACTAGTAGGTGTTATCGTCATTAAATAAGAGTATGTTCTTTTCAGGTAGTCATCACGTCTCCCTCCATTTTCCACATTTCTTTTTGAGATTTTGATGACGGTGTCTCAAATCTAATAGACTGCATAGGTGCTTATCTTTCTTTGATAACTTTATCTAGTTCTTCTGCAACTCTTAATGGTTTTGTGTATAAATTGATCCAGTTACTGAATCAAAATATGAATTAATTTCAAGAGTTACCTTATTTGAAATAGAAAATTCAGTTGCATGAGCTGCTAGTAATGCAATGAGATCTGAAGTGTCTCAGCTCTTTCAAGCAGGTTCGCTATTAATTAACGGCATTTAATTGAAGAACTGCGGCCAAATCTATTCTTGAGATGTTGATTATATTATTGTGTAAGTATTGCAATGAGCCACTTAGGTCCGGGTGGCATTCTCCTATTCGAGAAATAAGAGCTGTGCGTATATATATATATATATATTACTCATAGCAAACTCATAGTGCACAAAAAAATTCTACGTACATATTTCTTAAACAAAATGTGAATTTTCTAAAAATTAAATTCTCATAAAATTTTTATGAGAAAAAAAATTTTAAAACATAATTGATATAAAGATTAAATCTATGGATTAATTAATTTATCCCAGGGTTTTGCGATTGGAAAAACACCGAGATTCCGGGGCTGCAAGCCCTAGCGATATCTTCACTTCATCCAACACGAGGAGGAGTTATCACGACAACCAAAAACCACATGGTTACACACGCAGATATTTAGGGTACCAGGACATGCTTGAAAGAGAAATACTAAAATTAAGAATTTTTACTACTGTGACATATACTTCAAAAAATTTCAATAGAGCTTAAGAAATTGACTTGATAACAATGTTTAAATATTTCTATAGAACTACAAACATAACTTTTTAGCTAAAACAATTTTTTCTTTTCGTTAATTTAACTCTTGGAAATCCTTTTTGTGAGATCTTATAACAAATACTTATGTTTAGGTACCATTTCTTAAAGTATTCTAAAATATGGAAAATAGTTTTCATACATACATAAACAATACACGAAAAATAGTGATCCTATTTTTTTAGTAAAATTTTGGTATACTTTCCTTTAAAAAATTATTGATTATTTAATTTTGCAAATTCTTGTCTTTCTATTATTTGTAACAAAAATTTATTAGAAAAAGGGAACACTTAAACAAAAAATATAGGTTCACTATATGTACTGGTATAGTGTATAGACGTATAAAAGGTTTTGAGCTATACGGTGAAATAGCTTTTTTTTAAATGTGCACCTAAATGTAAAAATGCAGTTGAGAAAAAGAGAAAAATCTACAAAAAAAAAAAAAAAAAAAAAAAAAACACCAATGCTCTCACATAATATACTCTGGATTAATGTTTGTTTCCCTTTATTGTATGTCTAATAATGATACTTTTATTATTCTCTGGAATTACAAAGGTAATTTTAAGGTCAAAATATTTTTTCCCCTTGCTGAACATTAATTATTTTGTAAAACAAATTTTCACTTAGATATATTTTTACAAAAATTTTCCTTGAATGCACAAAATATTTTGCACACATATATAAAACAAATAAACAAAACATAGTTAATCAGTTTTTACGGAAATGACAAGGCATAGAGAGTTTCCTTGGAAAAAAAACCTTGAAAATCATAATCAAAATTTTGAAAATCTCAATTTTTTTTTCTTTTTTTATACATGTGAAACTATTTTTTTAAAAGCAATTAGGCACTGTATGGAGAAAACTATTTGAGTCTTTTAATTGATAAAATGGATGTTTTGCAAACTTAACACTCCACAGAAACTATCCTATGTGTAAAGAGAGGCGCAGTATAATTTATTTATTCTTTTATTTTTCGTATTACAGTTATTTTTTCAACGCGTTACACGTATTTAAGTTCAGATAACTATGTACTATTTTTTTTAATAAAACTGAAACTGAATAACCTTTTTTTTCAAAGTAAACATAACCTAGCACTCTTAGGAATGCAAAGTCTATGTAAATCCTTAATAAACTATTGAAATGTGAATTAAAAAGGTTGCATGAAGAGCAATCTCATATTACATGAATGAAATACTTAATTTTATATTTCATATTCCCGAAATCCATGTAAAATTTAAGACAATCATGAGAGAAAAATTGTGAAAACTATCCTGTGTAGCAACATTAGAACATTAGGTGTTTGAGGAATTCATTTGAAATTAAAAATTAATATGAAGAGTTTAACTATATACTCTCGAATTTGCAGTAAATTATGTAAAATTGGTTGAAGAATGTGACATATACAATTTAATGAGTCGAGTTAAAGTAGGAATTTTCAAATTAAACCAAAATAAAATTTTGATGAAGCCAAAATTTAAGTTATATCTTTTTGTTAATCTGTGTGAAAATTTAACTCATATTTTTGCAAAGGTTTTGTTAAATGGAATTATCATGGTCTTTTAAATTGGATTTCTATTCTTCGAGAGGAATAGTAATATATTATTTTGTATAGTCCATCCCATTGTGTAATTATAAAAATGAGCTCAGTTGCTAAAAATGTATAAGGAAAAGATTCATGTAATATTTCTTAACCTGTGTTAACCATTACATTATTACTTGAAAAACGTATAACATTTTGAATTCAAATTCATATCCAATGCATAAGTTATTATCACTAACTTATAACTTTGAAGTACTCGTGGGAAAACAAACTGCGGCGTTCAATGTGCATTAGGAAAATAATACTTCTCAGATTTAAAGTAAATTTAATCAGAAAATCGCATTAATTTTTAAGTGGTTTCCATAAATGAAAAATTCATGCCTTTTAATATCAAAATTGCATTCCAAATAGAGTTTAAATATTTTAAAATCACATGACAAAATTATCCATTTAAAGGAAGAATGTTAAGTCGAATTCCTGGAATTTCTGTGATAAAGGCATTTGAATGTAAGATCATTATAATAATTGAAATTATTATAGATAAATAGTACTTATTCCAAGCTTCCTAATTTTAAGTGATTAATTTATTTCTTTGTTTAAATTAATTTTTATGAGTTCTCTAAAACTGATAATACTCTATCTAAGTATATTCGCTAAGTCAATACATGGAGAAATATTTGATGATTTTATATTTATTTTAGTTTTATATTCCGATTAATGTATACAATCGTTCCAAATTTAATTTTTTCCATTATATTTTGCATACCTCGTTGAATTAAGAGCATTAGAAAAAGTGAAAGCTTTTAAGAACTTAAGTCGTTAAAATTCTTAAAATTCACATTTAGCACTGCATTTTTGTTCATTTCTACTTGGACTTAAATGTTTAAAAACAATCGGCAAGGAACAATACGAAAGTGCATCTTTATATTATATTTACTGTTGTATAGAAGCTTTTGAGAGAATAGGAAAGCACTTCGGATTACTTTCTATTTAAAAAAAAATCTGAATAAAAGCTTACTTTTTTAAAAAAACAATTGAAAAATTGGATCGAAGCACAGGCTTCCAGTGAATTTTACCGACATCTAATGTATTATATTTAGGATAAGAAATTATGTTCTTTTTTTCATTGCACTTAAATACCTTGAAAACATTTAAATTGTTTTATGAAAATAAAACTCAAAGACGAAACTTATTTTTATTCTTCTTGCAAGATCCTTTATTTTCTTTTCCAGCATTTTTTATGCATTTGGGGATTGATTTGCTTAGTCTACGATACGATTTAAGCAGTTTATTATCCAATATCAAAAATAAGAAGTCTATAGAGTTAGATAAATAAGAAAATTAGAATGTGTAAAATGCTTTTGAATTTACAACTTCGGAAAGTAAATACAAAAGCTCAAGAATCATCAGTTCCTACAACAGAAGGTTTTGTTACTCTTTCACTCTTTTTATCAAAACCATTAAACTATGAGAGGAGAAATAAAAAAAGCATTAGTCAGTGCGTTTGTTTTGCATTTGTTATGTTTGAAAAGAAACTCAACAAAAATTAGCTGGCCTCCTCACTAAATCAATATATTTATTTACTTAGTCATGATTTTAAGATCTGAACAAACTGTAATGGAGTCAAACATAAAATATTTATAATTAAACTTAAAACTAAACATTTACACAAGTTTTAATTTGCAATTAAATTTAACATTATACACATTTTATTTAAAACGATCCCTTTTTGACTTCACACAAGTTTTAAGTCTCTTTAACTATTCATTTATAATGCAATACCTACATAGGGATTTGCATTACTACTTTCCTTAAAGAACGTTTAAGATTGTTCTAAATCGGGATGCTGTTTTCAGGCACACCTTTGCCTCCAGTACTGATCACAATTTATAAGTCCAAAGATTTAAAATCCAGTCCACTGGAAGGCCAATCTTCGTGTTGTATTGGGTCCAACACATTATATTTCATCCACCACATAGTCGTCTTCGTCTGATAAGAAGGAGCAGAGTCGTGTTGTACGCTCTGTTTCCATTGGTTTACATTCAGATACTTCTGTATTGGTACTATGATAAAATTTGAATTAGTTTTTGTCGTGGTTTTCATTCCTTCCTGGCAAAACTGAATCTCTGAGACACCTTCACATCCCCACCAAGCTGTTACGGAAGCCGAATGATGAGCTCTCGGCAAGCTATTATTCTTCTCTTTACCTTCTTGGGCAATATTTGGAAATACATGGTCATTTCTTTCTAGTGGGGGAAAGATTCTTTGTGAAACACTTTCTCGTCGTTGAAAATAATTCATCTGAGGTCTTTACTAGCGTTTTTGCTTCAAGGTACCTCTGGCGCAAAAATTCCTTTGTAAGAAGGTGAGTTATTCTTCGATAATCTCTACGTCTTAGGTCTTCGTTTTTTGCGTGACACACTGTTCTCTTCGACAAGTCTAACCCATTGTTTCTCTAACTTTCAATATTTATAACCCAATATACAATCATAATTTTCGTCTCGCCTTCCACCATTCCATACAAATGCATTGAATTCAATAACACTATCTTTGCCGCTAAAGCTACTTTAACTACGACTCCACGACTTTAACCTCCTATGTGCTACCGTCGTATATAAACGTCTCTCTCATCCAAAGCGTTAACTGCTACGGACGTATATATAGGTCTTTCTAAAGTATGATCTTTTCTGTACACTGCTATCCAAAAACCTATTTCTAAGGCTTTGAAATGCAATAAAAAGACTTCGATATTACTTGCAAAGGATTTACTTATTTCGGAGGATTTTCTTAATTATTCCGTTTCGCCCTTCCCTTCCCCAATACATCAAATACACACGCCAATGTGGAAAACGTAGGCATTGGGGAAAGAATTTCGTAACCTTTAATCGGCAGTTAAGGGATTAATTATAAACCATACAAATTATCCAGTTAAATGTTGAATTTTGTAGATAATTTTATATATTTCAAGCCCATTTGATCACAGGTAATTCCAAAAATTATCCTTAATTTAGTATTGTAATATTAATTATAAAATTGTAGTACTGCACATTTATTACTGTGTTATATTAGTGTAAATGTGCATTTTATTTTCTTATTACACAGAATGTATTTTGCTTGTTTATTTTCAATAAATTAAGTTTTTTTTTTTTAAATAACTTTTTGACTCAGACTTTTCAATATGTTCTCTCTCCCTTTTAGAGTTATCACGGCCCACAGTTTGAGGAACGCTGGTTTCATTGTTTAACCCGGCATCACTCGCATGAAAAAAAAGACCTTAAGTTCTCGCGCAGGGTGTGTCATAACCAAGGGTGTTTACATTGTGCTTTACCGTAAAATTTGTTAACAAAGGTCAAAAAGGAAGAAAAGTAGGAAGTACAACATGTTTAAAACATTTTTCTCACGTAAATTTAGTTTTTCTGTTCTTTTTATAACGGCATTCATTGCATTGTTCATACACTTCTTTAATCTCGTCGTGAGTGAGTACGATATTTTCACTGGATCTTAAATTTTTAAATCTGCATCTTTTTCAAATTAAACATTATAGGAGTAAACTCTTCTCTATCCTTTAAATTTAAACATTTTGGAATTTATTTTTATATACTCTTATTTTGTTCCAACTACTGTTTTTTTTTTCCAAAATTTATCTGAAAGTGGATAAGATGTATATACCAGTTATCTCCTTTAAAATTACATTCTTCTCAAATGCTTTTGTGTCTCTCTACATATAAAACATTTATTTTAAACTCGCTCTTATACTCTTAATCATTTGATTTTCCTCATCATAACCGCGAAGAGAATTTTTTCATCCGAAAATACTGTTGTATTATATCTATTAAATACTGTATCTATTAAATTACTTAAATATCACATTTCTTCATTATAACTACAATAATACGCCATAACATAAGGAAGATTTAAAACATGACCATGCATTAAGAACTGTAACGGTGATTCACTCGCAGGGTATGACATACCCGAAGAGGAGGTATCCAAAAATATATATTTAGAATTCGCCTACATGTTAAGGCCCCTGAAAGGATATTACCTTAAAGTCAGTTACACGAGAAACTATCCCGTTTCCAAAAATCGTTTAGCAGGAGCGTTGAAAAAAGTTAGACAGTGGGTAAGACGCACCCTGCGCGAGAAGTGCCGGGTTAACATGAAATGTTAACCCGGCACTTCTCGCGCAGACTCTCGCGCAGACCGCGGCACTTCTCGCGTAAGGGCACTTGCCCTTACTGATTTGACGATAGTTGGTGCTGCGTTAAAGCCCACATGTACTACGTTCTGTAATGCTCTTGCCTTCAGAATATCGTTTATTAGTTTAAGAAATGAATCACCTTTTGATGTCTAAATGTTTAAAGCCTTTAAAAATTCATGACAGTTTCTTGTTTTTGATGCAGAGAAATGCATGCAGCCTTCTTCTTTTCAAGAAGCTACAGCTCTTAGTGATTTAGCTGATTTAGAGCAACATCGCTAAATATCTCAATCTTTTAAAAATATAGTTGGCAATATCCAGCAACTATATTTAAAACCGTCTGCTGCCTTTGAGTCACTGCAGTTGATCTCAAATTTTTGTATTAGACTAGGTAAGCACTACTAGGTACATTATGCTTATGGCATTGTAAGTGAATCGATTTTTTCACAAAACCCTTTCATAGAGGATCTCTAATCAGTGAAAGAAACATGATAGCCTAGTTTCAAATTTGTTATCTATATTGTTCAAAACAGGGGTTATTTTTAAAGATCTACAATGCCCAAGTAAAACATTCCTTGGAAGTCCTTGGTTTAAACACATCTTTAGCAGATCTCTACTCAAGAAGATGCATGTTTGCCAAATATTAACATTGTAGGTGTAATCCCTCAGGGGGCTCAACTTCTTTAGTCACTTTTTTGAGGAGCCGTACTGATCTTTTCTTATTCTCAAAGGGTTTACAGTCTTTTGTAAACACAGACCCCGGGGTACCTTAAAGATCCTTCTCTATTTTCGACGCCAATAATGCTTAGATAACTTGGTGTTAGAAACCCTTCACCAAGATCAAATTATTTTTCATTTTGTAGAACCCGATTTTTTTAAAAATCTAGTATGATATTTTACCTTTTACTACAAAAAGTGCTTTTGCCAAACTATTTAGCTATTCTATACTTTTAATGTTTTAACAATTGTTTGCCTCAGCTTAGCCGAAATTGTTTCTTGTTCTATTAACCCCAACACTTATTTACTCACTCAATGTAGGTGTGAAAGTTTAAAAACGGGAATTTGTATATCGCTCCCAGAACCCAGCTTTGGAGACCCAGCGTAGGTTCCGAACCAATGAAACATGCTGATTAAATTTTAAATCAGTAGGTCTGATAGGTCCGGAGATCTCGTGATGGGTGAGTGAACGATTCATTTTGCTCATATGTACACCATATGTATACATAGATATATGTACATATTTATAAATATACATTTTGTTCTAATTCCAAAGACCACGCTTTTCGTGGACTTGTAAATAAATTTTCAACAATTACAGCAAGTTTAAAAAAATGTTAGGTGCTCAAAATAAAAAATAAAAAAATTTAATTACTCAATGCATACAATCCGTTATGCACATAGGAGAAAATATTTATTTCAAAAATAAAATTACATTTCAATATATCTTCAATAGCATGTTGATTCAATATATCTTCAATGGAGACGTTTGACGAATGAAGTTTATTCAATGCCTTATACATTCCTATGCATAAAGATCTTATTTAGACATTAAAATTCATGAATTTAAAATAAATAAAGCACTTTTTTAAAAAAAAATTGAAGATTTCTTTAAACTTTGATAACTACTTAATCTCATCGAATGATAGATTTTTTTGCCTGTAAATGTTTTCAAAAGTATCAATTCCAAAATAATTTTATACAGATCTAATATTTGCCAAATGGATTCCGTTAAGGGAAAAAGCATTGCGGTAAACATAACTTTCAGTAAATTAAAATACGGAAAGAGAGAGAAAAAATATATTTGTCGGCTCCGACGCCTGACTAGTATTTAATCTTTATGTACGTTTGTCTTTTATTATATAGCAGGCAAAAACAGGGTAAATAAATACATCTAAAAAGCATCTACATCACAATACTGAAGCATGCATACATTTTCTGTATTCTATTCACACATTTCTTATTCATTCAGTAAAATAATATATATATATATATATCATGGATGATGACTGATTTAGTAAAATATTACGACAAATTTAGTAAAATTTTTTTCTCATTTCATGGCCGGTGTTGGTTTTTACGTATAAGGTTACTATTTATGATGGTTGATGATGCCTGTTCATTATTATGGAGGAGCCAGTCCTGGACAAGGGATTCTTCTTTATTCAATACTTAACATGAAGACATTTAGATGGACGTTCTGACAAATAGACATACACACACAACACACAAACACTAGCTGCAGCACACTACATGATGACAAGAGAGAAGAAGAAGCGCGCGTAACCGTGTGCTCCGAGTTTTTAGACTGGCGGTGAAGGTCGTACGACTCTTTTGTAACAGGAGTCGTGATTGGATCCAAATGCGCGCGAGCAATTAGATTAAGATTAAGATTATGCGCGCGAGCAATTATATTAAGATTATGCGCGTGAGCAATTATATTAAGATGCGAACGAACTAGGAAATGATTTAACGGGTTACAGTTAAAGAGAGTTAGAAGAAGTCATTACATTCTCCCCCCCCCTCCGTAAGCCACGTATATGCGCCAGGGCCCTTGACGCACACAAGTATCTTACAGAGATATTAAATTTTAAATTAAATATTATTATTAAAAATTATTCCTTCACACCAACCAGCAGACATAAAAACTCCAACACAGAAATGAAATAATATGACGACAAATATACACTAATATAACTGTAAAATATGGGTACCCATAAATAACCTTCAAAATGTATTAAAATTCAAAATACTATTAAATCCAAAAATGTAATAAAATTCAAAATGTTGCAAAGTTCAAAATATTCACTTTTTCTTGAGTGGTTGAAGTAGTAATGATTATCACTATAAACGTTGCATCATAAAAGTACACTATATCAAAAATAAAAACAATAAACACTTAAAATGGAATGAAAAGAAAAATGATTCAAAAACATAATTGTAGTATAAAATACCATCAAGGACAAACATCAAAGAAACATCTAAGTTTGTTTCAAAATAAAATAGTAGACTTTGTCTAAAAGTAAACTTAATAATCTTAGTATGTTAGACTATTAAGGAAGGGGAATTTAATTCAAACTCTTCCCTGTTTCCATCCAAGAGTACACACTTCTCCAAAACTGAAACAGAATACTGAGATGGAAACAGGAAAAATTTGAACTGGATTGGAAGATGTGTGTGTGTGTGGACCCATGTTTCGCACATTTATAAGATCTGTATTCATTTCTCATTGTGATATTTCACAACATTTTTTTTAAAAAAAAAAAGAAAAATTATCCTAAGAGTGGAAAGAAGGGGGTCCACTTAAGAGGGGTAAAAGGACAATGGTTTGGTTCTTTGCAGCTGTGTGTGATTTTTAAAAATTTTTTGTGGTTATTAAAATGATTATCATTCGTGACTTAATTTTAATTCTTCAGGAGGATAATAAACTCTCAATTTTGACACGTGAACAATTTCAGTAGGTTTTTTAGTTAAAGCATTGGGTTTGGTTATTTCAAAATTTGCATCTGACAATTTTCATACTATTTCATGGGGGCCTGAAAAAAACCAGGGATAATTTTCTACGATTTGGATAATTAAATTCTTCATACATTACAATGTCACCAGGTTCAAAGGGAGAATCAATGAAACGAGCATCATATTTAATTTTGTTTTTCTCATGATATTTAATAGTATTTTCTTTTGCTAATTTTCTGGCTTCTTCAACTGGAGGATAAAATATATTTTGAGCTAATGGTAAACTGCCAAATAACAAATATGCAGGAGGAAATTTTGTGACTGAGTGAGGTGTTAAATTATATTCATTAATTACTTGTTCTAAAAGTTTAGTCTATGGAATTTTGGTAGGAGAAGAATTTACTTTACATCTTAATTTAGTTACAATAGACTGATTAACACGTTCACATTTTCCATTTGTCTGAGGATGATGAGAAGTAGTTAATAAATGTTTCACACTATAATTTCTTAAAAAGCGTTTAAATCTAGATGAGGTAAAAGCACCATTTCTATCCATTAACAATTTACTGGGTATTTGAATTTGGAAAAGTTGTTTCAAACAATTTGCATAGGTTTCTGTTATTTCACTTTTGGAAGGAAAAGCCCAAACATAGCGAGTTGCATGATCTATTATTAAGTGGAGAAATATTTTAGTAGAGTTATAATAATTAAATCCACCAACAGTATCAACAGAGATATACTCAAAAGGTTGATCTGTGGGAGGTACAACCTGTAAAAGGAAAAATCCTTTTTGCCTTTTCTTTTTATTTAATTGACATACATCACAATGTTTAGCAAATTTTGAAATATCTAAGTTAATATGAGGCCAGTAATATTGAGAAGTAATTAAATTAATTATTTTTTGAGTACCTGGGTGTCCAAATTGTTCATGAGAATTTTGCAAAATTTTTCTTCTTAATGAAAAAGGTACAACAATTTTTTTAACAGATTTTTCTTTTTAAGGACAATGACATCATCAACTTTCTTATATTTAGGATCATTTACATTGTCTAAATTTTGATATGTTTTTATCTCATCTAATTCAAGTAAATGTACAGAGTGTTGGATATATTGAGCAATAGGATGCCTCGATAACATGTCAGCTTCAACATTATTAATCCCTTTTAAATATTTTACTTCATAATCAAACATGCTTAATTTCAAAGACAAACGAAATAACCTAACCCTTAAATTTTTCACATTTTTAAGCCAAACAAGAGCAGCATGATCAGTGTGGATTATGAATTTTTTGCCATGTATAAATAATAATAAAACTTATCAAGAGCATCTACTATGGCCAAACATTCCAATTCTGTGATACAATAATTTTTTTCACAGTCACGTAAAGTTCTAGAATTATAAGATATTGGGTGAAGAGTACCAGAATTATCTGGCTGTTTTAAAACTGCACCAATTGCACTTTGAGAAGCATCACAGAACACATGAAGAGGTAATTTAGGATCATATAATTGTAATACAGGTAATTTATTTTTTAACAATTCAAAGGCCGTTTGACATTTAGCAGTCTAATTCCATTGTTTATCTTTCTTTAAGAGTTGATTTAAAGGTTCTCTAATTTTAACATATGAATCAATGGATTTGTTATAAAGATTCACAGAACCAAGAAAACTTTGCAGTTGTTTAACATTTTTAGGGGGGTGTAATTTTTTAATAGTTTCAATATTTTGATTATCTGGTGTAATGCAACCTTCTTTAATTTCATAGCCTAAAAAATTTTATTTAATTTTTTGCAAAAACACATTTTGAAAATTTTAGTTTAATGTTTTCCTCCTCACAAATTTTGAATGCTTTTCATAAATGAGCATAGTGCTCCTCTAAAGAATTTGAAAAAATAACTACATATCAAAATAGTGACAAGCAAAATTTGAACATTTATATGTTTAGTTAGAATCTTACGAATAATGCGATTAAAAATTTCAGGGGCATTTCGAAAGCCAAAAGGAAGAACTGGAAATTCATATGAACCTTCAGTTGTGTGATAAAAGCTAATTTTTCTTTATCTTTATCGTGAAGAGGAATGTGCCAGTAACCACTTGCAAGGTCCAGAGTAAAAAAAAAAAATTAGCATTATTTAATTTATCTAGCAGGGAGTCTATTCGAGGTAAGGGTTCTGCATTTTTTTTACAAATTGCATTCAGTTTTCTGTAGTCAATGCATAGTCTTGTTTTTTGTTTTTCATCTTTTTTATAAGCCAAAGTAACAGGGGAAGATTAACAACTAGTTGACTCCTTAATTAAACCTGCAGCTAGTAAATTTTGAATTTGTTTATTAATCTCAGCTTCTGAAGTAGCTGATGTTCTGTATGCCCTCTGAGAAACTGGGAGTTCTGATGTTAAATTAATTCTAGGGGGTTCAATTCTTATTTTACCAACATCATATTTATTTTTGAAAAAACATGGGAGTATTCTGAAATAAGTTGCACCAGGTTAGGAGATAGTTCTTTAACAATCAGAGGTGAAAAAATTTCCTCTGAGGTATTGACTAAATCTTCCTGATTAGGTTTAGGTTTGTTTATATTTTCCTGTATGTGTAAAGACATTTCTTTGTTGATTTTGCTAGAATTATTTACAATAATTTGTCAATTTTGTAACAATTGTTTATGTTCACAATCAATCATAAATTTGTATTGGCTACACTTTGGTAGTCCTAGGAAAATATAAGGTAGACTACTATTAATAATATACAGATTTACATTTCGTGCAATTTGTCCTATTCTTAGAAAAGTTTTGCATAGTTGGTTTAGTTGAAAATTGCCATGGGCTTAATTAATATGCATAGGCCTAGTTTTTAGTTTTGCTAAATTAAGTTTATTTACAATATTTGCAGAAATTAGAGTGGATCCAGTGTCAATAGCAAAATTTACATTATTTTTACCTGTAAAAGGTAAATTGTCCAAGTTAGCTAGGCTTGGCAATGGTGAGATGTGTCCGGACACTTGTAATTGTCAGTATGCTGGGCCAGGGGCCTCAGTAGAAGGGTGTTGTCTCTGGTTTGGGATTTTTTGATTACTAACAGGGTTCCCGAGCTCTGAGAAGCAGTGTTAGTAGCCAACGATGAGTCACAAGTAAATGGGGTTTGTCTTAATTCGGTTTGATTGAAAGAACATTGCTGCTTCCAATGGTAAGCATTGAGAATGCCTTGTCGAGTACAAAAACTACATGGTGTTGGTGGCAATCCATTTTGAAAATGTGTGTGGTGGTTGGGTCTAAATCCTCGATTGACAAAATTGTGAGCCTGATGATTTGGGAGATGTTGGGGACGCATTCTATTAAAATTTTAAAAATTACTTCTAAAAGAGTTATATTGAGGTCTGAAAACATTTTGTTTTGTTCTATAACTATTTGGTTCCGGCTTAGTTGCTTGTGTTTTCATTAGGCGGGTAGCTACCATGAGCCGTTCTGTAGGTGAGGTGGGAGGGTTAATGGTCAATCATTGTTTAATATTGGTGGGCATTCCATCAATGAGTCCTTCCAAAATGAGTTGGGAAGATAGACCTAACTGTCTACCACAATTTAGTTTCTGGTGAAAATATTGCTCTAAATTATTCCTTAGCTGGTGTTGAGAGAAATCTGATAAATTTACTATGTTAGGCTTTAATAAATTTTCAACAAGGATATTACACAGATCATCAAAATTAGAAATATTAAGGCAAGAATTAATATAATGGGTTAGCACAGAACCTTTAAAGTATTTAGAGATATTAAGTATTTTCCGATCATTGTCTTTATTACTAATTTTGCATGCATTATTAAAATACTCTAACCACGCTTCTATTCTCATTCCATTTTCGGGGTCAAATGCAATTAAAAAGGGTTCACTAGGAATTTTTTTTTTGATTAGTATTATTATTTACAGCTAAATTGGTTTGATCATTATTAGTCATTTTAAAACCAGATCTGAAAATCATATAAAAATTAAAATTTTAAATAATTCTTAAAAATTTTGAAGCACAAAATTAAAATACTAAAAATATAAAATTAAAATATCAACACAAATCAAAAATTTTCAGTTACTAATAATCAATGTTCAAATATCAAATATGAAAAAAATTATATTTTTTATTTAAATAACTATTGTTTTATCACACATGAAAAAATTTATATTTCTTATTTAAATAACTATTGTTTTATCACACTTCAAAACAAGCATTGCAATGCTATTAATATGCCAAATAAATAATAATTAAAATAAATTTAAAGTGAAATAAATCAACACAAAATATATAGTATTAATTATTTTAAAATTTGAAAAAGTAAATCGAAAAACAGTAAAAGAAAAACGATTCGTACACATATTATGAAAAGCGTTGAGCACACAGATGAAAAATTTCCCTTTTTATTTGTGAGGACAATTCCTTATATTTTGAATCTTCTTGCATACATCGCGCACCACATAAAACACAGCGATAATTAGCCATTTTTCTTTTTTGTTTTTCACAACGGTGAAGCACATAAATAACGGGAATTTCCCCGTACTTGACGAAAGGGGAATACCCTTCCGAGGCTTCGATTCGTTTTCGTTCACATTTAATTAGTAGAATTTTCACTTTTAGGATTTTACTTGACGATATTTCCTCTTTTTCACGCGTTCCCAGCAGGTTATTTTAACCTGTCGGCTATTATAATAGATGTTGTCGGATTTAGTAAAAGATTACAACAAATTTAGTAAAGGATTTTTCATTTCGTGGCTGGTGTTGATTTTTACGTATAAGAATACTATTTATGATGGTTGATGATGCCTGTTCATTATTATGGAGGAGCCAGTCCTGGACAAGTGATTCTTCTTTATTCAATACTTAACATGAAGACATTTAGATGGACGTTCTGACAAATAGACATACACACACAACACACAAACACTAGCTGCAGCACACTACATGATGACAAGAGAGAAGAAGAAGCGCGCGTAACCGTGTGCTCCGAGCTTTTAGACTGGCGGTGAAGGTCGTACGACTCTTTTGTAACAGAAGTCGTGATTGGATGCAAATGTGCGCGAGCAATTAGATTAAGATTAAGATTATGCGCGCGAGCAATTAGATTAAGATGCGAAAGAACTAGGAAATGATTTAACGGGGTACAGTTAAAAAGAGTTAGAAGAAGTCATTACATATATATATATATATATATATATATATATATATATATATATATATATACATCAATTATCTTACATAAATCTATGTTATCATAATACGTGAGTAATTTCTTAAGAAGGTTGATTTACTTAACTATTAATCTCACTTCGGGTACTATTGATATGAATACTATCGCCTTTATTAATAACTGTGACAAGAGGCTTGTGGCAACTAAAGTATGATATGTGATTTACGAATCGTGCGAACATCGCATCAATGGTTGCACCATACCTAATCATTCCCAGTGGTCTACCAGAAGCAAAAATCCAAATTAACCTCTGATTTTAAAAATTGTACTAATCACTATATTTCATTTGTATCGAAATTAATATTGAATACGCCGCCAGGTATGAGTGGAAGTACATGATGCTGTTTATTCAGTTGCTTAGATTCCTCTTCCGTACATGCTAGAGCTCACATTCAATATATACATATGTATATAACACTAAATACACTCAGAATTTAAAATAATTAAATGGATTTCATATCTTTATCAAGTATATTCATTATATAAGAAAAGCATTCAAAATAATAAAAACGTTTCAACATTTGGTGCTTTCAATTGTTTCTTTCCATACCTCATAAATTAAGAGAATTGTTGACAAACGGAAGAAATTTTTATGAAAGAAAGGAAGCGCATGTTATATAAAACGTATTACAAAAAAATAAACATATTCATTATTTTATCATAATAATTCCCTTCACAAGATTCTAAATTATAAAACTGATTATTACTAATCATTTTCCAGTTTCTCATGACACTAAAAAGTCTTGTTTATTGAAAGAGGCATTAGTTTATTAACACATGTAGAAAATGAACTTATAGAATTGAAAATAACAAAAATAAATATTTCATTCGCATTTTTTTTACTTGCTAAATTTGGCAATTTTCTTTTCTTATAGTGAATGTCTTCTTCCAGTGTAAGCCAGCAGGGAAGTCATTTGGAATACCATGTTTAGGTGGAACGGAATATAAGTCACAAGTCGTGAAATAGTCGGTGACACCAGTAGGCAAAAACGGCAATAAATGTAGAGTTTGCGACTTTTTTTTGAAAGCTTAATTTCGAAGTTATACATGCCAAATGTCACACATAGATAACAAACAACGGAAATTTTTAAATAAGAAATGCAAAAAAAATATTGCGTAGATGAATTTTTATAAAAAGGCTATTAGACGAAAAACACAAGAACTTTTTAAAACCCGTAGTTTTTATGGAATTTTGACTCTTTTTTGAATATTGACTGCTTTTTGAAAACAATCGAAAAAAATTCAAAATATCATTATTTTCTGAAAAAAAATATACCGTATCGGTACGAAATAAATGATCTTTCTGATTCTGTAATTATTTTTTGTCTGATTTTGGTAAGAAAAAAAGGATCAAAATTTTAATAACGACGAAAAAGTAGCAAACTCTTTCTTTCTATAGAAACTTTCCCATTGGTGTGGTGTGGTAGTATGAGAGGAGGGTACCGGCTGAGGTGTCATCCTTGTCACTTGACCTTGGTTCAAAATTATGAGGTCTGTCGCCAAAAGCCCTCGTGTAGCAGAACAGTTCGACATTAATATTCACTCCCTCACCTGACATCGACTTGGCGCATGCGTAACGCTTTTTTGTTAATGCTTGCACAAATTTCACTTTTAATATTTCCATAGCAGGAAATTTATAAGAAAAGATCAATTCTTTACTACAAAAAGTAGCACTTTTGAGACTTGATAAGAAAACAATAGCCATTAACGGCTGAAAGTTTATCAAGTTAAGACTTCTGTATTTTGAAAGAGTTTTTTGAGAAAGAAAAAAACACGCTTTGTGAATAAACAAGTGTGCATTGGTTATTTTTCCCCTCAAACAAATGAAACATTTTTTTAAATATTACTTTGAATTAAAATTAAGTAATTTAATATGACAAATATGGGAAAATGACTACAACCTAATAATGATAAATGCTTTATTGAACAAAATGAAGGATGAAATATTTAAACTATAGTAAACACAAAAGGAGAACGTCTTCCTCCTACGTCTAGAGCTTAGCGTCTCTAACGTCCGTCTGCCTCATTTCCCGTGTGTCCTTCAGTCTGACATTCCTGGCGGGGTGTGACGTCAGTGTGGACTACTCCACCCTAAGTACAGGGGGAGGGGTTGTGACATCGCACATATCCAACCCTACACTATTACTAATATTTTTCTAATATAAGTAAAATCAAAATAAAAGTATTATTTTCAAAAGCAAACAGTTTAGCCCTTTTTTTTAACTTTTGAACAAAGTGAATGGTATTTATCCTTAGAAATGATATTGTAATTATTTAGAGTCAAATTATAGTTATTTTTGTACTATAAAAATTATATGCAGTAAGATATTTTTATGCTGCCTTTGATGGTTTTTAAACTTAGACGTTAGAGTTTAATGCAAATAAATGTTATTAAAAATGGCACAGCTTAAAAAATGATATTTTTACTGATATACTTACAGAAATATACAAGATAAACATAGATAAAATGTACATTCTCCAAACAAATTTTCCTGAAAGAGAAACTTCAATATTTGTTCTTTTTCTTGCTGATATATGGAAATGACTACCGCGATATCGATGACTGCAGGAAAATCGATGATTTCTCTGCTTATCGATTGCCGATGACCTCTTCGTTGTCAAAGGACCTGCAAAACACCCCTTTGGTCTAATGTCGGACATTGGAAAATACGATTTATTTTTCTGAGTGGGGAAAATGGAAGATATTATCTAAATTTGATCGTTCCCGGTTTTCTTAGATGTCCCGAAAGCGCAACAAATGGCAATGACTTCCGCCTTTATGGTTACGATCGTGAAAACGTATTTTGAATTCGCCACAGCAACAATGAGGTTTAATACTCGGACATAAATGGAACATTTCCCCCTTTTTTGTTTTACTTTTTTATATCTTTATTTTTATTGATTCTAAAAATAATAAGAACTTTTTAGCTGGTGTGTGTGTGTGTTTTAAATGACAGCATCGGCTTTAGATGGAATGTTATAGAATTGCATGTAAATATTTATAACAGTAACTATTTGCCCAATTCTCTGCTATGATTTTATTTTATTTACGCGCATCCTCGGTTATAAGAAAAAATAAAAGGTAAATAAAGACAGAGCATTAAATTAATGTGTGAATAATTCCTGTTACAATTTTAAACTAAATAATGATTTTTTTAATACTTTAGTACATCATTTTACTCAAGTGAGTCTACAATATATTTTTATACTCAGAAACCCTATCGAATTGCTGATTATCAGATGTCCACCATGCATCGCTTTAAATATATATTCCCTGAAAGAGAATATGCTATTTTAAAAAAGCATTTATACACACTGGTGTCCAAAAGTTAAGCATAAATCGTAAAATGCGAAAAACATGGAGTAAATATTCGTAAAATTATTTCACATTTCTTGCGGATATTAATTGGGTGAAGAAGAAACATTGGGTTTACGCAAAACTTTTCAGTCGACTACTTCCTGCGCGAAACACCGGGGCATGTCGGAACGTGGAGAAACCGATTCAAGCAGCATAGGCAGTTCAGACAAGTTTCGTGCAACTGCTGTGCCAAGGAACGTTGTTAACCATCCATCAAGGTGAATGATGGCACAAAGACGCCAATTAGACATGTTTACGAAAGGAAGAATCGGTGGAATGCTGGAATCCTCACGATCACAAACCAAATTGTCTCTAATGCAGAATGTGGACCAGTCTGTGATCTCAAGACTGTGGCAGAGGTTTCAAAGAACGGGAGATGTTACCCGACAACCAGTATCAGGTCGACCAAGAGCCACAACACCTCGCAAAGACCGATATCTGGTAATAAGTTCGTGACACCAGTACTGCCAGAGCACTGGGTTCGGCGCTCACAGTCGCCACAGGAATACGAATTTCGAGACAAACTGTTTACAGGAGACTCAATCATGCTGGCCTGTATGCCAGAAGACCAGCAGTTTGCATTCCCCTGACGTCTGCGCATAAACGCGCTCGTTTGAACTGGAGTTTGAAACATCAACATTGGATTGTGGGAGAGTGGGCCGATGTGATGTTCAGTAACGATTTCCGGTTTAGTCTGAGTAGTGATTCTCGGCGGGTAACGAAATGGGGAGAACGTGGAACACGCTTTGAACCAAGAAACATAACGGAAATACATCATTTTTCATCAAGGGGAGTAATGGTATGGGCAGGCATCATGATGGACGGCCGCACAGACCTCCATATCTTTGACACGGGGTCTGTGACTGCTCAAAGATACAGAGACGAAGTTCTTGAGCCTTATGTTCGCTTGTTTCGAGGTGTTGTTGGTCCTGACTTCATATTCATGGATGATAATGCGCCATGTCACCGAGCGGTGCTGATTGATGACTTCCTTGAAAGGGAAAACATCCTGCGCCTGTCGTGGCCTGAGAACCTTACCTGATTTAAATCCTATTTAGCATGTAGATGATATGCTCGGGAAACAAATTTCAGCCCTTTCGCACACTGCAAGCTCTGTTACAAAACTGAAGAGAGCTCTCCAAGCAGCTTGGAACCGTTTGAGACCACAACTCATTCATCATCTCATAGCAAGTATGGTATATCGCTGTGCAGCGTGCCTGGCTGCCATAGCCTATAACAAATATTCTTCGAATAAAATAATTAAGTATGATAAATAACTTTCTATTATTTATCTAGTACTACATGAAAATTATATTTTTCACAATAACTCTTATTAACAGCAAATTAAAGGTCTTCCACAAGGAGGGCCTGCTGGTAACTTTTTAGCCAATATTTATCTGCACTTTTATGAATATGATAACACTTGTTTCGATTCTTGTAAATTTTTTAGATACATAGATGACTTAATCATCTTTAGTAGTATAGTAAATTATGTTCCTAGTTTTAAATACTATCCCCAATATCTGAAATTATTAAAAAACAATTATAATAATGACTCTGCAAACTTTTTAGACCTACAGTTAATTGTTAAGAATAATATACTAATTAGTAATATTTTTGATAAAAGAGACTCTTTTGATTTTAACATTATTAAAATGCCTTTTTGGGAAAGTAACCTACATTTTTATCTATTTTTTAAATTTCATCTTAAATTTTATAAAAAGAAATAACGGTTTAGTGACAGATAATGATGTTAAGCAAAATAATTTTAAGCTATTCTGCAATAATTGCTTGGAATACAACTATCCAAGTAATTACATTTTTAAATATATTTCTAAATTATCTCTCTAATTCTCCTTTTTAATGTTTAAGTATTATTCTTTGTTTTTTCTCCTTCTGTTTTTTGTTATTTTCAATTTGTTTTGTCTGCTTTGTTTAATTAAAAAAAACTATCCAGGTGGCGGAACTAATTTTTGCTTCTGGTATTACCAACTTAACGCGTCATTTTTACGGTCATTTACTGCGACTGCTCTCATACGTACGGTTTTTTTTCCGCTCTCTGGTTATTTGTTTTTTTTCATGTAAGTTTTTGCTTCATTATTCCATTTTAAAATTATTTTTATTTGTATTTTGTTGAGATTCATTTCCTGTCATATTTTCTATTATTTTTCTTTTATTTTTCTTTTGGTTGCAAATTACGCGTGGTTGGTTTTAGGCCTAACTTTTCAATATGGGTATGTTTTCCTGTTATGTATAAAATTTCTGCTGAACAGAGGAAGGTTGGATCCATAAAATATATTTAACCCTAATTTTGCTGGTCCTAATTCAGCAACAGCTTTAGAAATCATAATAGGTCTTCATTTTAGTCTATTGACTCTTTTGGTTTCTTACATTTTAAAGTTCTAAATTTGTTCCATGTTATACATACGCTTAGTTAATTCTTCTACAATAGACTTTTCTATCATTTTTAAAGTTGTGTTTCTTGAAATCTGGTTTAAATCTTCTAACTTAGTTAGTGATATAATTTCGTATTATCAATTTTTTTATGCCAAGTGTTTCTCTCTTTCATTTTATGTTACTATATATATATATATATTACACACAGATATATATATATATATATATATATATATCTGTGTGTAATAATCCCCATTAATTATTATTAATAACTATTTAATTACCTATATTCCATCCCTTCAGGACATACGTTTGATTAATAAACTTTCTAGACACCTAACAAGAGTATTTTTAACAACATCTATCCACCCACTCAGATCATGTGATTTGAGCGGACTATATATACACCGAGATTCATGGATACCCTCTCTCTTTTCTCTTCTGTTGTGTGTTCATTCTTGTAATCGGCTGCCGGTTGGTTTGTGTTTTGTGTCTCTTGTCTGCTTCTTTTTATTTTGAACGCTATGTGTTAAATGTACAATAAACTGATATTATTATAGCAAAGGACTACCTTGTCAATGCCACCAAAAATAAAGCCTCAATCAAAATTAGCGATCATATTAGAAATAACATTCCAACGGTCATCATCTATTACATATATATGTATATATATATATATATATATATTGATATTTTTTGTGTCAGTTGAATTATGATATATATATATATTTATAAAGTTCATTTAAAAGTATAATAACAAGAAAAATATTTATATGCAATATTTTGGCAGAAAAAAAAATGAAAAATTAATGACATTTTTTGGAAGCGTGTTTTTAAGAAAATGTTTCTACAACAAAGCTTATAATATAATATTTTGTCTATATATATATAACTAAGAGACACTTCTGTACAGAGCCTGAACTAGGAGTTTTGAAACCTACAATTTAGAATTTTAGTGGATACATTCATATTTAAATACATCGAAATAGAGAAATCCTAATAAAAATACACCTTACTATTTGAATTGATGATGGATCTGAAAATAATGTACATTTTTCATAAATCCTGTTTCAAACTCAGCAGAGAAGTTTTAGCTGTGTACAGGGCGTCCCCGAATGCCCTGTACAAACTTGGAGGGGAGGTAGAGAGTATCGTGAGGAGCCATAATTACATAGGAAAGTATGGGGGGAAAGCGATAGGTGACACTGTTCGTGAGCTCTCAAGGTCAGCACATGCAGTTTCCTCATTTCAGACATGGACAGCGTGCCATAAACATGAATCATTATACGAACACCGAGTTGGCGGATACCCATTTCAACTACGGCCCTACTAACGGAAATGGACGTGCTGCTGTTCGGTTGCATGGGGAAAGATATTCAATGAGGAGGAACTGGAGGAATACGGAGTCACGATTGACAATCTGGAATGTATCTGGTGGCATGAATATACATCGCTGCTGCTACGATCCGTGAAACACCGGGTATTTTCGAACGTGTCCGCCAATCCATGCCGCGTTGGTGTTCGTACGAGCGTACAGGCCAATGTCAGCAATTTCAAACATTTCCTGTGATGCTTTAATGTCATGCTTTCAATTTGTTATTGTTTATTTTTGTTTTTGTAATAAAGTGTTTTACACTACATTCTGTATTGTGGCCTTAATGTCTTTGTGACTCTTTTTGTCGTTAGGAGTACATTTCAGCCCATTCTTTCTTGTGTAATTAAGGCTTCTCGGGATTTTCTCAACCATCCCCTCCAAGTTTGTGCATGGCATTCGGGTACCTCCTGTATAGACAAAGCATTATGGAAGCCTTTTTTGCTCCAGTGTTTTATAATCTTCCCTTAAAAAATGTTTTAGAAATATTTCTAATTTTTTTCTATTTTTTATTTGATTTAAAAGGGCATTTAAACATTTTTTTTCTTGAAATTCTATTCCTAAAAAAATTCACATATATTTTCTATTTTAAGTAACACTAAAAAAAATTCTTTTATATAGCTTTGCAAAATTCTGATTCCTTATCTAGTAGGATATCTTAAAAGAAAATGTTTCAAAAAATATTGTTAGAAGCAAACTGAGAACCTAAATTCATATATTAATAAACACAGTAAATGCATTGGTAAATTTTAAGAACCCATTACATTTTATATACTCTGTCATTTTTAATTTTGATACTAAACTAAATTAGAAGATGGAAATTCCTATAAAGCATCACTGAGCTTAAATAAAAAAAATGCACATGGAAAGTATTGTAAAAAGATATAAACATTTAAATAATATAGAAATAAACTCTTATTGGATAAGGCCAGTCTTCTTTGGAAGAGAAAATAAACAATAGGAACATCAAAATAAAATTTCCTAGGGAAAGAAGAAATTTATATGCCTGCATTTCTAACTTTGTTTGTATTTTATAATCTTTCTTGATAAAAAAAACTCATAAACCAACTATTTATGTTAAGTTGTTCTAACATATTTTAACCCAGTACTTCTCGCGCAAGGTGTTCCATAATCATTGTCTAACTTTTTTCAACGCTCTTTCTAAGCATTTTTTGGAAAAGGGATAGTTTCTCGTGTAGCTAGCTGACTTTAAGGTCATATCCTTTGATTGGCCTTAGCTTGTAGGCAAATTCTAAATATATTTTTTTGGATATCGCCTCTTCGGGTATGTCACACATACCCTGCGGTGAATCCCTGTTACAATTCTGAATGCATGAACACGTTTTAAATCTTCCTTATGCTATGGCGTATTACTGTAGTTATGAGGAAGAAATGTGATATTTAAATAATTAAATGGATACAGAGTATTTAATACATATAGTATAACAGTATTTTTGGATGAAGAAATTCTCTTCGTGGTTATGATGAGGAAAAATCAAATGATGAAGAGTTTAATAGCAAGTATGATTCCTCCACTGAAATCGATCCAGATTTAGAAAAGGGAGACACTGTTGAAAATAATTGTTTCATATGAAGAGATACAAAAACATTTGAGAAGAACTTAATTTTAAAGAAGATAACTGGTACTTATCTTATCCATTTTCAGATGAACTTTTGAAGAAAAAAAACTATTGCTGGAACAAAATAAGGGAAAATAAAAAAAATATCCCGGAATGTTTACATTTAAAGAATAAAGTAGTTTACTCCTATATGTTTAGTTTGAAAAAATATACAGATTTAAAAAATAATTAAGATCCAGTGAAAACATCGCTTTCACTCACGACGAGATTAATAAAGAGTATAAACAATGAACTGAATTCAATAAAAAAAAAAGAAGAACTAAATTTATGTGCGAAGATACAATAAACATGTTGTACTTCCTACTTTTCTTCCTTTTTAACCTTTGTATACAAATTTTACGGTAAAAACACAATGTAAACATTCTTGGGTATGACACACCCTGCGCGAGAATTTTAGGTTGTTTTTTCACGCGGGTGATGCCGGATTAATCTACAATAGTTTTGCAGTTTCCATTATTTCGGAACTCTTCCGCTTGAATGCATCGAAGAAGCTAAAACAATGTAAACCAGGCATCTTATACATGGTTTCCTCAACAAAAGTAAACAAAAGACATAACATCAGGTGTCGGAAAGCCTCTAGCTGTGGTTTGCCAAACCTATCTTTTAAAATGATTCTGGATGCAGCACAGCAAGAAATATTTGAAACAATTCGATTTCCGTGGCAATGCACTCATATTTATAAAATTCAGATTTAGTTTTATTGTATATCAATATCTTATAATTAAAGGTATTTATTAGCATAAAAATAAAACAAATATTGCTTCAACGTAAATAAAAAAAATTAGACTGTACATTACTGTACCTACCTTTTAAATATATTTATTAAAATAAGAAATAAACTACATAAAATATAAATATTCATTCAGTACAGCTAAAAAAATATTTTAGTTTGATAACTTTTCCTGCACACAGTTCTGCTTCTGTAAAGAATTAAGAACCTAAACGAAATGCTCTTAGCGAATGAAACGAATGAGTGTGCAGTATCCATAGAAATTGATCAGTCCATATTACTCAACAAAGACACAATTTTGAATATAGTAATATTTAATATGACTGAACTTGCCATCATGCGGCCTGCATTCTACAAAACAAGTTACACACTAACAATATTTACATTTTAGATACTGAGGTGCGCACAGCAACGCCCTCGAGTGGCCAATATTTCGGCACAGCTTCATATTGCAATGAAGCAGAACTGTGTAATGATGACTTTCAATTTCACGTGATTCGGAATGTTTAACTGATACACAGCTTCTTTTTGGACACAATATTTTTGGTATGTGAAACTATTTGTACATAGTGTAACAGTGTACAAAGTTTGAGTAGTAAGTATTCTTTTAGAGTTTGTAAACTAATTACATGCAATTTTTTCCTTAGTGAAAGATGCAATTTGATTAATTATGTTCATGGAAATTGTTGAAGTAAAATATATATTTTTCAGTTTCTATTCCTTCTATATAAAAATTTATGCCTGTGACGTCTTGTGTGTGGGAGTACAATGCAGTTCAAAATATTCAAATTAACACAATTTTCAAGTAGGTCAAGGTCCCCTTTATTTTGGGGTGAACACAAAACGACTTAGAATATCACAGTGTTAGACATTTAAAAAAAAAAAGAAATTTATTTTAGGATCCGAATTTTTATGGACCTTAAGTTTTTCCAACCACGCGCCATGATCTCAAGTAAATAAACTGATTCGAACCCGACCTTTGTGCGAGTTTCGAGATTTGTAGTTGGCAACGGCTACAATGTAAATTTAACTAACTTGGCTCGTGGAAGTATTTAAGGAGACCGAGGTTGGTTGAGAAAAGATCGTCGGTTTCGGACGAGGTGATTTTGCTCTTCGATTAGAGGCATATGAGATGTGCAACTGGTTTGTTGCTCAGTATTTTTTAAGATGGTTCGAATCAGTTAACCAAAGTTTGGTAATATTATATTTTGATGATTATATTTTTTTTAACTTAATGTTTTAATTTATCCAGTGGAGAGAAGTTTCCCTTGAATTATTTAAAGAATAAAAATGTTTTTAACGAAACTGCTTGATTACTATGCCTCCTCGACATTAAATTTCGCTGCCAAGCTTTGCTTACGTTAATTCATCATGAAGAATTATATCATAGTGGTTATGGGACCAGGCCACGTTCTGTGTCGAGGCAGGTTAAGCAGTTGAACCAGAACATGAACTTTGTCCATTTAAATATTGTTCCAGTATAGAATTATTTCTGAAGAACTTCAGTTGCTGGTATACTAAATAGAGTATCGAATATGGAAGTGAATAATCAGATTCTTGTGTTAACCCAAAATAATTGGAACACATGGAAACATGATATGCAAGTAATATTAATGCATTATGGTTGCTGGCAATTTATTATACAGACCAAGCCTGAGGAACCTGATGAAGGGGCAACCTACAAGGAAAAATGTGACTTCCAACTACGGAAAGATCGATGCTATACGCTGATTTACAATAACATCAATTGAGATCTGAAGAATCTGATAATGGAAACAACTGATGGAGTAGTGGCATGGAAAATATTAAAGGATCCCTTTGAACCAGTGACAAGAGCCAGGGTTATCCCGCTTTTGGATGAATTCTTCGGAACAAGATACCAACCAGGGGAAGATATCGGAATCTTCATATCTCGTATAAAGACGGCGGCAACCAGACTACAAGAGGCGTGTCATAAACTGGATGACCTTTACATAGGGTTTCAATTAATAAGGTGGCTCCCTCAGGAATTCCAGTCTACCGTGCAACAAATTTACAGATGGAAAGAAGAGGACTTCACAGCTGTCAAAATTGAGCGGAGCTGATATTGGAATCCAATCGTCTTCAACTTATGAAGCAAGACTTGGAGAAAACTGAGACCGTTTACTTCAGCAATTTCCTATCAAAGAAGAAGTTGAGCAAAGTTCCTAGAAATGTAAATACAGTTCCTGGTGGTACGACTGCAACTCCTGCAGATCCAAGTGGTAAAACAGAATATCAGAAAAAGGACGGTAAGGTATTTAACTGTAAAACTACCAAACATTTAAAACTGTCTAGTAAGATGATAGGTCCCTGTTATTTATGTAATAAATATGGGCATCTTAAAGTAAATTGTAAAGAGAAAAACTCTCGAGAAAAGCCTTCTTCAACTGCAAGTGAAACTTATAACACAGAGTTTAATATAAATTTAAGATTTTGTGAAGCTGAATGTAGTATTATAGAATTAAATAAGCACCTTATTACTAGTTGTAACTTATTAGAGGAAAACTCTGATAAAGGTGTTTGGGTAATAGATACGGCTGCCACGAGTCATTTTTTGTAATGACAAGAGTTTATTTTTAGATTTTAGACCAATATCTAACATGAAAATGTCGTTAGCAACGGAGGATAAAAGTTGTCCAATAGAGGGAATCGGTAAACTTAAATTTTTGGTAAAATATAAGGATAGTTTTCATGAAATTACTTTTTCAGATGTTTTATTTAGTCCCAAGTTAAGGAGAAATTTGATATCCGGTTCCAGATTAGAAAGTAAAAGTGCGCATTTTGTGGGTAGCAAGGGTAAAATTAACGCTTTCAATAAAGACTGGCTAAAGTTGTTCTCGGCGACACGCCACGAAAATTTGTATTTTTTTAAGCCTGACCATTATATTTTACCCAAGAGTACAGAAATAAATTCAGCTGGTAATGCAACTGACAAAACAAAATGCGGATCAATTGAAATATGGCATCAGCGCTTTTGCCATATTAATAACGATTACTTGATAAAAACTAGTAAAATTGATAGCGCAAGAGGTCTCCCACGTTTAGCTGATAATAAGTCGCCTTGTATTCCATGTAAATTAGCTAAGTCCAAGAGAGTTTCCTTTAAAAAGACGGGGGCCGTAAGATCAAAACGTCCACTAGAATTGTTGCATATGGATCTTTGTGGTCCAATGCCAACTGAAAGTCAAGGCGGTAATAAATATTTCTTGAGTATAATTGACGATTACTCGAGAAAAGTGACTGTATTTCCCATTAAGAAAAAGTCGGACGTATTTCATACGTTTATAAGATTTCAGAAACGAGCAGAACGTTTTCTAAATAGAAAATTAATAGCAGTTAAAACTGATGGACTAGAATTTTGTAATAAAGATATGGATACTTTTTTGGCAGAACTGGGTATAAAGCACGAGGTAACAAATCCA